>JAKSYS010000653.1:0-34975 GCA_022925895.1 Fragilaria crotonensis | reverse complement strand
CAGAACGTCAGGTCTGTTGCATCTTATGATGCTGGTCTACAAGTACCGGTCGTCAAGTTATTCAAAACGTTCAATTTCTCCAGCGGCACGCTTCAGAATGGCCTCTGCGATGGGCTCGGTGACCCTAGACTGTTGCAAACGCTTCTTCGTCATGTTGCGTTGCTCCATCAATCGCTGCCTTTGTTTTGCAGCCCATTCATCCGCATCCTTGGCCATTTCATTGATACGGTCAGGTGGCAGTAAGTCATGGACGTCTCTGTGTAACTGTAATAGTGAATTTGTCATTTCTCCCAAAACCATGGGGTCCGTTTCTCCTTTTACAGCGTCGCCTAGGGAGCTTGCAATATTGTCGACGACCAGGACAAAAGGGCGAACATCCAAAGTTGGCATCGCGTCGATAATCTCGGACAAAGACTCCTTCGCTGTTGTCGAGTCTCCATGCGAAGGATGTACCATATGTGTTCAATGTAGCGATTGATTCCCTTGGCAATCTCTGCGTATACACCTTGAACAATCTGCAGGACCATTAACCATTGATTGTGTTCAGGATCGTCCAAAACTCCCGCACGAGCAAGGCGCCCTTTTCCTCGGCAACCGCATACTTCATATAGGCTACAAAAACGTCATCGAACAATGGTCTCATATCGCGGACCGCGTCTGTCAAGGCGCGTGCAGTTTCTTCCTCAGTTACAAGCGACGGATCCATGGCAACCTTACAAATCGACCGGATTACTTCAATCTGCTGAGCTTCCAATGACGCTCCGAGGGCGCGAGCCTCCCAGCAGCAGTTGCGCGTAAACCACCAATTGACCTAAAATCTGTCGTTCCCGCTCGTGGCGTTGTTCCAAATCAGTTCGAGCAGTGGAGTTATCAGCATCTTCATTCAGGGCCATCTCTCTGTCACGATCGGCCATTTCCGTCAAGTGCTCTTTGAGAAGATCAACAAAGTTGTTAGACAACAATAGATCCTTGTAGTTCTCAGCAACATCACGGAAACGTTCGTCAGGTTGGTATCGTAGTTCGTCGATAATGATGGCAAGCCTAGAGCGTTCTGCCATGTATTGTACAGGATCGTTCAAGATCCCCAACTTGACTCCTTCGGCGACCACAGTCTTCAGATTCAAAACTTCTGCGTGAGAGAGAGGCCGGTCACCCACAAAGTAGTTGACGGTAACATCGTCCTTCCCTGCACTCCCAACTTGTTCCTCCCGCATTTTCATAATCACGTTGGCCGCAAAGTTTGCTTGTTTGACGGCTTCATCGAGCTCCTTCGGCAGTCTGATCTTCTTTCTTCCAGGCAACGCACCAGGCCAATTGACTGCGGATTCAGGATCAACATTGGGATTGTAAACTTCAGGGCCAGAGAGACATCGAACATCTTGTTCTTCTTTGGACCATCCTTGTCTTCGTCAGGGTTACGATTGATTCGAACTTCCAGTTCCGCAAGCTCGTCGTCGAGCGTTCGAGCATACGACGAAATTGTCTTCTCCTGTGTCAACAAGCTGTCGACTTGTTGATTTTGCTCCACTGTGAGTTGACGTTCATCAACAGAAGTCAGTTCAATCCGACTTTCCGCTAGTCGTTCTCCTGCTTGAAAGATGCGTCAGGTTCTTCCTCTGCACTTAACTCCTTAATAGGTTTCGAAACAAGCTCCTCAGGTTCGGCGATGTCCACCTTGAGCTCCGACATCACCTTTGCTGATTTCCTTAAACTTTCGGCTTTCTCGTTGCTGCTGTTGCTCCCTCAGAAGTTCCTTAGCTTTTCAAAGGCTCCCGAGACAAAGCCAGAGCCAATTTCTTCTTCCTTCTTTTTCTCCTCACCGAATTTTAACACCTCCCTTAGCAATTCTTCCGCCGTCATGTCTTGGCCCGATTCTGCGATATCAGCCATCATCCGTTGGGCTTCTTTAGCCTTTCAATTTCTTCTGAATCTCCTTCTTTATCTATCAGGTCCTCATGGTTGATGGCAGATAGTGGGGGTTCAGATGGCTTTGAGTCAACATCCTCGACAACCTTTAGATTCAGTTTACGCTTGGAGTCGACCACAGTCGAGCGACCTTGCTCAACGAGGAATTCGGCATCGACAACGTTCAATGACGGTGCCATTACGAGAGACTCATCGTCCGTTTGCCGACTCTCTTGGATCACTTCTGACACGTTCGCGGACGAACTTTCCTCTAGGCTGTTCGGTGCCTGCAGTTTGGTATTCTTCCTCTTTTTTGGCGATGAAATTGTCCAACTTGGTCCGGCTAATTTTCGTTCCGCATCGGGTGGTATTCTGGTTGAAACTTTTGGGCTGTCCCAAGATTTTTGACCAGGTCTTGCATCATGCTTTTCAACCTCCTTATCTGAACTAGGTGTCCGTTTGCCTTGAGCCATTTTGGCCTTTCTCTTGCTGGCAACCATCCTAGCCGCCTCCACGGCATAGTCGCCACCGCTCCCTGCCGTTATTTTCATTGGTTTGTCAGCTGCCGATGAGTTTGTTTCGCTACAAACATCGTTGGATTTGACATTATTGCTATTTTGAATACCTCGCTTTGGCTTCGTCGTGTTTTGTGTATCAGAGTCTAAGGTGTCGATAATCGACTGCGAGATCTCCTTCCTCTCAATCGTCGCTGTAATTGCATTTTCTGTAGAAGTTGATGTATCTTGTGTCCGTGACCATTCGTTGTATTCGTCCTCCTCGGCATCGTGCCTCGAGATGGAGACCCATTGGTTAGCGGCAGGAGGTTGCGGTGTGGCTAAACCAACAATTTTACCCGCCGAAAATTGATCTAGACCACGATCCAGAGCTTTCAGAATCTTTTTTTCCGAGTCTGCAAATAGACTGCTTAACATGGGCGCATTTATGGTTTTGCCCTTCTCCTTATGAACCGCCACCATGGCCATGGAGGGAAATGCACCGTCGTCGCTTTCTGCAGTATGAATTGGCACGACTTGGACGGACAGTCTTGTTTCATCTGCAGTCGACGACAACGGCGAATACCATGAAACGACGTTGTCATTTCTGTCATCTTGAACAGATTCATAGGTCATGGGTAGATTAGGTGGCAAACGAAACTTGTCTTGCAGATATTCGACGAGTTGAGGCAGAAAGAGATAAGGTTGCTGGTCAGGCACCGGCCGAACCACTTTGGAAAATATGACATCCGTTTTCGATGATGTGGGCCTTGCGGTATGAAACACTTGAGTGGCACGTAGCCGCCATTGACTGCGGGTGCATGGCATGAAAAGGCATGCAATCGTGATGGAAGAAGGAGCATGGACAAGACAACGACCGCTGAAGCCATCAACAGACCATTCTTTGTCGATTTCCGAAACATTATTTTTGGCAGCATGACTTCAGAAAGGGCTGTCTATGTGCACAATGCCAGATAGTGATAAGAAACAATGGGATGCGTCGCTTTACCACCTTGATGCCGAATTTCGTTGACGCTTCGTCAAAACGGATATCATTATTCTTCACACTTTTTTTGGTGGCGGCGACGGTGTTCTCCATTCCACCCACACACAGGCTGATTGGTCGTGAATCATTCGATTCGAAATGAATTTGAAATGAGTCATGAGTCAGTCACGAACGTTTTTGAATTCCTGGCGCAACGCGTACTGCAGTAGGATTCCACGATGTTCCAATACTACCGTTTGTTCCACTTGGTGCCCAGGAGGTTCCGGAATTCTTCTACATAGTGTATCGTACTCCGTACAGGATTAGTAGGATTGTAGGCGTATTGAAAAATGTCTCAACCTCGATGGCTGTCTGTCAGGGCATTCTGCATGGTACTCGCAGCATAATAAGACTGAATCACCAGTCACTGTAACTTCAAAGATAATCGTCGTCATTGTTGTCATTCTACTTTGCGGTGGTTCTAAATTTGATGCTGACAGCACATAGCAAATGAGAATCCAAGACGAATCACAGTGATTGAAAGGCGATCGAAGACTGAAGCCCATTCAAACAAGTGTTTGCTACTGGCAACGCATTGATTGATTACTGTCAGAAATGGATGACATCCACGATTCTGATGCGGATTCATACAATCGTCCGTCGTACTTTCGAACGGCGGCAGTCACACTCAAGTATGGCGATTGCTCCCCAATGGTCACGCATTTGCACCTGACACCGCACGACATGTCACCACCAAGTCGCGCTCGGAATCAGAGTCGATCAAGTCTTTGGGATCGGAAGCGGACTTGTTGTTGCCATCAATCGCTCCAGTCTTCCAGTCAATACCGTCTGGCCTATCTCCGGTACGGAGCTCTCAACTGTTACAGGTAGCGGATGAAGATGAGAAGCCCGAAGAAGTTATCCCGCTCTTCATATCAGCACTGTACGGACTTATTAATGCCTTTATAGTGCTTCCTGTTCTCATGAGTTTCGGGAGCATTATCTACCGCGACGAAGCGTTTGCCCCCTACATGCCCGTGCTGGTGAAACTCACGGTGGTTTCAGGTATGGTTCATCAACTCTGTTTCAGCACTTTCTCCGGTTTACCGTTCGCCGTTGGTCAAGTGCAGGACGCGGGCCTCATTTTCCTGTCCAGCATGGCCGGAAGTTTAGTAGAGTACTGCAGATCGCGCAACCAGGACGACGAAGTCATGTTGGCGACTGTCACTGTGGGATTGAGTCTCGCGACCGCGTTGTTGGGACTGGGGCTTGTTATAATCGGGAACTTAAGACTGGCTCAATACGTACAACTCCTCCTACACCAGTCATTGGAGGGTATCTGGCTTACATTGGTTTCTTCTGTGGATTTTCTGGGTTGGCACTCATGGCTAATGGTGGAGGGAGTACGCTGTCAATGCCAATCCTTTTGGAGCATTTCATGCTGGTTCTGCCAGGATTGGCGGGAGGGATCATGATTTACGTTCTTGTCCGTCACCTGCGGCACATGTTGGTGCTCCACTCTGCATTGTCTTCCTCTTGTCCGCCTTTTATCTTGGCCTGATACTCACGGATACGACAGTTGCAGACGCTACAGGGATTGGTTGGATTCGTCCGTCCAAACCACCACCGGCGTGGTACGACACTTGGGATTATTTAAAACTTGACAAGGTACTGTGGGACGCCTTTCCTTCGCAGATCCTGACACTGCTGAGTATGATCTTCGTCGTCGCACTATCTAGTTCCTTAGATGTGGCAGCGATCGAACTTGAATTGAATGAACCTCTCAATTACAACTCGGAACTCACCATGGTGGGCTTGTCGAACCTCATGTCCGGATTGACTGGCGGCTACGGGGAGCTACATATTCAGTCAGACCATCTTTTCGTTGCGGGCTGGGATCACCTCTCGAACAGCTGGCTTTGTTTTGGCAGGCTGCGAGTTGATCATCTTGATATTGCCGATACCAATACTCTCTTATCTACCAAACTTTTTCTTTGGATCTTTACTAATCATGATAAGCGTTGATCTCATGTGCGAGTGGCTCTGGGAGGTGCAATTTAAGCTCACCAATGCCGAGTACTTCGTTTGTAGCAACCTTTGGGCTCATACAATTCGCAGGAGTGGAGTACGGTATCATCCTGGGAGTTCTCCTCTACTTGCTTTTTTGGCAAGCTGGGCCTTCATGTTGGCATCAAGGCAACGGACGATAATTCTGGAGAAGTTGTGCAACCATCTGTGAGCAAATCAGTCCATTCCCCGAACGCATACGGGGCTACTACTAATTATGATTAGTCCAGTTCGTACTGATGCAAGAACGTTTCGGTCAAGGAACGATGCCTGGTTTATGGTTGCTTGCCTTTAAAAACATTCGCTGCAAGACTGACGGACAATCGTTCATCAACGTTGAATGAAATGATTGATAATTGTCCCCAAATGTACATGACTAGAGAATTTGAAGAATCACATCTGCATGTGCTATTTACGATAATTTGACAACCCATGGTTGAAACACTTGTTGATGAATTGATGTGCGAGTCAAAAACTAATAGTAGGTCAGGTCATAAAGACCTGTACTGCCTCTGCTTAACACAGCATTTCTTAGCCCGTCAACAAAGTTCTCCAGTACCAATAACTAGTGTCGATTCTTACTTCTTCTCAGTCTCCTTAGTCTTTTCACTGCTGCTCTCCTTCGCTACCTCTTTCGTCTTGCCTGGTGCAGGATCTTCCTTCTTCTCTTCACCTGTTTCCTCATGCCCGTATTGAATTTTGTTGTTGACTAAATCATGAAGCGCAATAACGCTTCGAATCAACGCCGACAAGTAGATTGCCATATGCATATCATTCGTCTTTACTAACATGCTGCGGACCAAATCTTCTGTATTGAGATTCGGGAGTAAATTGAGAATCGTTTGCATGTTGGCTGAAATTTCAGGGTTCATTTTCTTCTCGCCACGCACAGGCTTCCAAGTATTGTTGGCATTCCACAAGTTTTTCTGCCAGCGTCGCCAGACCGACATTTCGCCTTGATGAGAGAGGCCACGGTTGAAACAGTTGGATCGTTGATTTCTCGCAACAAGTGTTCGACGCCCACCTCCTCTGCCTCCATGGCACCAATGAGTGAGGGGACATGAGCAAATTGACGATTCCGCTGATTCGAATCGTTGCCACTGCTAACTTCTTCAACGACCTTGTATGCCGTCGTAGGGATCGACTGTCGATTGGGTCGGATGTCAATGATGCAAAACACGGGACTGTAGGGCGAACCAACTGTAAATCGTGAGACTAAATCATAAATCCGGAGATCGTTTGGGCGGATTTGGGGGCCTGTAGAGTAAAATCCAACCACACGCTCTTTGGCATTGACCTTTCGGAACATGATGAGCATGTTCTCCAGATAATTGTGATCCAAGTAAAAGACAGCCTGCGAGAAGGAGATGAGCGTACATCAGGATTTGGAAAAGCGTTAGTGACGCGTGCACAGTGTTTTCTCCTCCACTTTGCTCGAAAGCCGGGGGAGCTGAAACAATTCATACTAGGTCTACTCACAGGGTTATTGGAATCTTCCTCAAAAGGCACTGCAAAGGAGTTGGTGGCATCAATGTTGCCCCTAGACACACTGCCCAGCAAAACGCCCACCACTCGCTTTTTTGTTCCTCTTGCCACACGATGATAGTGATCTGCAGCTGATAGCAGAACGAGAGGATGGATCGTTACATCAACAATGCTGGTGTTTACGGAGGTCGTTGTCGTTGTCGTTTCATCCTTGGTGGTACTGTCCGCGGTTTCCGTCATGGTTGACTTTGTTTGAACTTGGAACGGTGCAGCAGAGGGCAGTAGTTGGATTAGTGTGCGAGAAATACCAGATCGGATAGGTTCGTTGAGGTTCTTCGATACATTGAATTCCAGATGCCTTGAAGATTGAGCGCCCGTCGACCGCCGACCCGGCGTCAAGTGAGACACCGCGCCTCCACCGATAGGAAGCGGTTTCGATTAGATGTTTGACGTTGTACCAGGGGACAGTACTCTTGTATCCATAGTACCAGTAGTACCGGGTACCATGTACTAGTACCAGGTATTCACATGGTCTGAGCGGTTGGAGGTCGGAGTCGGTTGCACGTGGACTGCATATACTGAGATACAGAAGTGACATCCAATTGGGTGACAGAGGAGAAAACAGTTATCTACTCCCACATGTACGAGTGAATCCGCCGTGCTCGGCGTCATCACTACTGGTAGCGTCATGAAACAGAAAACAGATTCCTTTACATGGCGTATTGTGCTTTGTACAGCAAGAGTACGTCTTCAAAGTTAACAGGAATGAATGCAGAAGTCTAGATCTGTGTGTATTGAGAACTCGAGAAAAGCTAGTCCAACAGCTGCAACCTTCGCCCAAAGAGGGCTGCACTACCTAAGATCTGAAAGGCTCTTCAACGAAGGTAACCGCGATGGAAGGCAGTTCCTTCCCCTTGCACGATGAGTACACGATTCGAATATCACCGCCCTATCAAGATGGAGCGATTGTGCGGCACATAGCATCTTTCTTGACTCTCTCTGACGCTGCGTCAATGGGAGCTTCCTCCCACAACAACCTAGCTCAGGTGGGTAGTTGGTCGTCCTTTGTTAAAACCCCAGAGACACCGGGACTGATGGCTCTGTCGCCAGATGAACATGGAATGGACGATGATGCTGTGGGTTATACCTTCGATGACGACTTAATGCATCAGCGACTGCAAGATCGCCAACGACGCTACGTCACGCAGAAGTTGGCGGCGGCTGTCTTTGCCCACCCGCAATCATTACGTCAGTTTTGTGTCAAGGCCCACAAAGCAGCGACTGATATCCAGAAGTCTAGAGAGTTATCCCTGAGACACTCAGAGAACCACCCCAACAACCCAACCTATTACAGTTCATCATCAGATCAGTGCTCCAAAATGTTCCACTCTCCGTATTGATTCACTTGTTGGATGCTGTTCGAGAAACCATGTTGGACACTGCATTTGCAGAATCGAAGTTTCGTTGGACTGCATCAATTCGTTAGTAGACGCCGTCGTGCGCCTTTTGAATCGCATCTGGAATATGCTTACCAACCTGCAATTCTCTACTGCTACTGACGTCTTTGCTAGCGGCATTCAAAGTGTCGCGACAGGAGTGCCCTCCGCTCTCAATCGCTTGTCTCGAGATCATTATGGTATGGTGGACATGACATCCGGAATTGGCGATGTTGCTGCGAATCGAGACTTGATTGAGAAATTGTCACAGATTAACTCGGCCGCACATGTCATCAGTTACCGTGAACGGGAAGACGAGGCCTTGACGAAAGTGCCAAGAAAGAGTTCAGAAAATGATGCATTATGAGGTCTCTTTGCGTCCCTTTCTAGCCACAGTCGTGTTGCCGTTGGAAAGAAAAGATGATGTCAACCTTTGACAACATTGACTTTCCGACATCACAAACATCATCACCTCTACAAACTCCCAAGGAAGGATGCCCTCCTTCACCCTTTATGTGTACTCCCAAGTCCTTCCCACCGTCACCGGACTCTCGTTTCCTGGTCATGGCCCGTGGGACTCGCTTCACGGAAGATGTCATCTTCTTGGCGAGGGACAAGCTTCGAGTGGAGGATGGCTTAGATTCCGACAATGAGCGAACGCGAGCTATGGCATTGGCTCTGCGAGATGCGAACCGCCTGGCAGTCTTTAATGCGGCAGATGTAGGTGGTGGTATTGTCCTTTCGTGCGGTCAGCATGTGGCCACCAAAGGTAAGAGCGACGCCGATGCCTTGGTGTACAACGAGCAAGCGCCCTACAAAGTTTTTGACTAATTTTGCCACTTCATTTTGTCAAGCAGATGGGAATGTCTTGTATTGTTCAACACGTAGTATGGTGCCAGTCCTACGGAATTGCTACGCCTACTTCGAAATGACAGTACTTCCGCGTGCTGATGTAGCACTACCGACGTCCATGGCAACCCTGTCCATCGGGCTCTCTACTTTGGAAATGCCACTTAATACGTTGGTGGGGGCGTGGAAGGGTTCAGTCGGCCTGTGCACTACAGGCCAAATATTAACAGCAGGTCAGTGGTGTTCATCTTTGGACCCCAACCAGTCTGGCTATGGCGACAATGCCACTGTCGGCTGCTTGGTGCATCTCGACGACCAATCTGCGTTTGAAACTTGGGACGGAGTCATGGTGGCAGCTACAGTCACATTTAACGTCAATGGCCAAATCGTGCCACCGCCTATACATCCGGAGCAAATATCGAGCAAGCTGCCTGCGTTGCACAAATCGACACTACCACTCCTAGTACCGGCGGAAGAGGAGCTCTTTCCAACAGTAACACTGCATAGTCCTGGAACCCCAGGTTATGTGTCGCTTTTCTTCCGAAGATTTGAGAGCGACGTGGCGTGAACACGTTGGAGCACCACCTGGTGTGACAGTCTATGCCGTTGACGGGAGTATCGTGTTCAGAAGCGATGAAGGATGTCGCCCCGTGGTACCTACAGAGGATGATGATGATGACGACGAAGAAGACGATGATGTTGATAATGATGACGACGACGATGATGACACCGTGCAGTAGCTTCGACGTTAGAAGGATTTGCTGATGACTTCGAGGCAATTCTTCTCTTCCGGACGCCTGGTGGACACGTTGCACATCACATTGAAGCAAATTATTCATGTAAAAGCAGTGAACAAAACATCATGTCCAAGATCACATTAACCATGGCGAAATTCTTGCGGTGCAAATGATGAATCATGTGAAGGGCTCGTAATTCCCTGAACCAGGCGTACGGCTCAAGTTGGAAACCGCGCTCGTGGAAGGACATGTGAATGGCACTCCCGACGGACATCAGAAGCAGAAAACCCAGTAATGCCCAAAGGCACGTGGCGGTTGAGACGTGCAGCAAGAATTTTGCAAACACGACAACGGCCAAAACTGCCAAGACAAGCGGCCCTTCGTGAGCCAACGACGTTGGTTCGGCTGTCCGACGGAAGGGATTCATCAACGACAGCATCGTTTGGGGGCCTCCACCGCGAGCATCTCGCTCGCGTTGCATGTCAGGAATGGAATCACCGTAAAAGTCATGTTGTGGAAAGCGATCTTGATGATGCAACATATGCGCTCGATTGAGTTCCGTGTTCTCGACTCGGTGTGCTGCCACATGCCAAAAGTAAAAGGCAACCAGTCCGACCATGTAAAATGCTGGAATGCAGAGTAAGGGAGTGTCTGGGCCCGTGATTATGCTAACCACAGTGCCATATCCAAGGACGAGGGAGTACATAGCGACGAGGACGACGGGGATGTTCGTCCATTCGCCCTCCCTTGCCATTCGATGACCAAACCATGTCTCCCGGACAGGGTCGTACGGATCTTCTGGAATGTCTGACGTCCGCGCCATTATAGCTATTGAAATAGAAAAGAGCGTGATCGTGATGGACAGCACCTTTATTTTGAGTTCCAGGATCGGATCGTAGTTCTGGGTAGACAGGGCCAATGGCGTTGCGAACCAGACTGCTACAAGGATAATTGCAGTGACCAGAAGCATTGCGGGTAGGACAAGCAATTCTGAGTGTTTCTGCCCTTGGTTTGAATCGGGTTGTTCAGTGGAGTAGATCATTTTCTTTATGAAAAAGTGAGATGCGATATAGGGGGATCCTGTTCGTTTCACGACCCAGATGCTACGAGTACCCTGGTACTGTACCTTACAATACCAGGTGCTACCTGTTGTACTGGTACTCTAAAGAGTTCAAGGTCGTATATGAGAGCGAATTTCTGGTGAGAGGTTCAAGTCGTGCAGGGGCGAAACACGAAAAAACAAGAAGGTTAGCGAATTGCATTAAGTACCTGGTACTACGACTCGAGGCTCAAGGGTATCGAGTCGCGAGGTTCGTGATGCTGTGGCTATATAGCCTACGAACATACGCATCGCTATGCTACGACTCTCCTGGTATAGTATATCACGAATCACAGCTCATACTGAGCGCCGGACAGTCTGGTCGCAACAATCGTTTGGTCAAAGACGACCTGGTTAACCAAATCACACCCAAGATTGGCAACTCGCCAACATAGTCATGAGGATAGATTACGACGTGATGAAGCACAACACACCGTTGAAGGCAAAATCCTCCGTGCATCACGTACCAAATCCGGGAAATTGTCAACATCTGCCCGTAACTACATCGAGCAGCATAGAAAGGATAAAGGATACTATATGGATCAAATGCTCCTAGAGTTCATCTGTAGCCCAAGCATCTAGTCGGAATGAATTTAGACTTCATACACCGAAAGTCCCTTCGCTCCATGAACCACAAGCCACAAGGTGACACGGTGACACCCTGGCAGCTGCTGACGGTCGGTCCCGAGTCCCGAATGATTGTAGTCGAGATAGTCAAGGATGGATTTTCCTTTGACGTATAGCGTATGGCGTATGCTGCCATGCTGCCATACGACTACTAGTAGTACGGTGTAGATTATTGTATAGCAAATAGCTATGCTTACATGAGGCAGCGGCCCGATTTCTGGTTATGAGCACGAATTCGATGCTATTTTTAACGTCTTCACCGAAATGCATTATCCATCCACTGTACTCAACATATAAAAAATCATTTAAGTAAATCGCCGGCACAAACGATCTATTGTTGGCGCGCATTTTGTATACTCGAGCTCTCGAGCTAATCTCACGTTGTTGATCTACTTAAGTGTGTTGACAGACAACGATGATGACACAAAGGAGGCAGCCGCTGTCGACGGCTCACAATTACAACAAGCACTAAAATGCGGCTCCTTCAAAAGGCAAGCAAAATTCCGAACTGCCCAACAAAGCATCCTCTTCTGTCGTCTTTAGCAGAAGTGAGGGAGTCGCTCTTCTTCCTTCAAGCAGCATTCAGAATCTGCAACTGGAGCGACAAGGTTGTCGTCCACATTTGGCAGCTTTGAAGACACAGCTACTCCTCCATGCAAAACAGAAGGTTAGGAGGCACAACCTGATACATTCGGACAATGGCTGTCATCCGACACGGTTGATGCACACGCAAGCTCCGCCTCTACTATTGTTGCAGACACAGCGGACACAACCTGCATCAGGGCCAACAATGTTGTCCATATTTGACAGGTTTGATGCGTCTCCACCTCGTCCAAATCAGAAATAGCAGACACACGCTTCATTTGGATCAAAATTATCTTCCAGCATATCTTAAAACTTTGATGCACCGCCTCCTCAAAAACACAAGCGATAGAATCAACCTGCAATCAAATTTTTTATCGAGAGCTTTGATGCAGCTTCTTGAACTGTAATCAACAACTAATAGACAGGAGATTATGCCTGAAACAAAGGCGTGAGATACAACCAGAGGACAAGTTTTGAAGTGAAATGATCGATAGTTCATAGCATTTCACATACCTCCAGAAAAACTGCGAGAGTAGTGCAACCATTGCACTCAGCAAAACTGTGGCCGTCATTCATGAGCATATCCACACTTTCACATTGTTCCTTGTTGTTGAAAAGGGAGGCAGAACGAGAAGAAGAGTCGTCAATTGAAGTTAAGTGTTGAATTCTGTTTGCGACACGAAGTATGTGAATCAGGAGTGTCAACAACCACCGATCGTCGATCCCAACCATCCATCAACTGCCTGTGACGTTTTTGAACATGGCTTTGCAGGCACCACCAGCATCATCTTGATGACAATGGATCACTTCATGGACGGATTTCTCATTGTCAGATAGTGGTGCAGTGCGTTGGTGACAGAGCACTTCGAAATTCTCTGCAATTCAGATTTTTTCCTCGTACAGCCTACATGGGAATTAGTACATTTCTAATTTTCGTCCACGTGGAAGGTCAATTTCAGGCCTCAAATCGACTTCACCAAAAAGCCGAACAACGATGAGTCCGTGCATCTCGTGGTACCAGGTACAAGCCAACCCAAGGAGCATAACGATGCACTATCTCAGCGTCGTTTGAGGAATTGGTTGAGAAATCAAGCTTTACATGAACTTAGAAACCGTTATCTACTCTGTAATGAAGAATGAGTTTTTCGATCATACAAAAATAAGAGTAGTAACGGTACTTTAACGAGGGGCTGGCTGGATCGGGCCACTGCTCCAGAGCCCGAATGGTCTCTAGTGGTACAGTAGAAACGTTCATACCAATACCGTGATTTTTTGGGCGAGGATCTTTATCACATAGGAGTCGATAGTCGATAGTACTCACAAATCCCGACGAACACAAACACGGAAAACCAGCAAGTGACCATGTCCAACTACGCAATGAACTCAAAGGTAGAAGCATTCTATCGCAGCATCTTTGAAGACCTTACGGTAGACCGCGAAGAAGCCCAGGAGTTAATTGATTTCTTTCAAGAAGCTAACCCACCCCCTGATACTCTCGTTTCCCTCCGCGCCAGTGCCTTTCGCATCGGTTGCGAGTTCTTGACTGACGATAATGAGACCAATGTGGCAATTCTCAAGGCCATCAATGCTATCGTACATGCTGTTGAGGCCTCTCGAATGCAGTGAGTTGAATTCCGGGTTCGGACGCGCTTCTGGTCCTTTCCCTCATCACTTGACTAATCCCGTTCCTTCCCCCCGCAAATCGTACTCTACAGACCCAAGCCACTTGATGGTACTGACGGCTTCGAGGAAAGCAAGGTCAACGAGTTTCTTCAGAATATCTTCTCAGATCTTTCTGTTGACCAAGAAGAGAATTCCGAGTTGGCGGCATTCTTTGCGGAGCAAATTCCCCCACCACCTGAGAAGCTCGTCTTTACACGTTCTAGCGCCTTTCGCATCGGTTCCGACTTCCTCGGGGATGACAACGATAATAATGTAAAGCTCTTGAGGTGCATCAATGTTGTTGTGCACGCTTTTGAAACGAGTTGCTTCATGTAAGTGTCAAGATGGTTGGTTGAAACTGTATCTTTGCGTCCCCTTTTTCCACGCATCTCCATTCACCGACATGTCGACGGCAGGTCTCGCCCATATGAGTTGGAGGTCGAGGTCCCAGAGGCTATGTCCATTGCTTCGCTTGGTCTGGATGCCAGTCTTGCCAGTGCAGTCCAGCATATCTGGGATTTAGATGTCAATCGTCTCAAACAAGGCACGGACTTTGTGTTGAACGTTCAGGACGGTAAGAAACCCTTCCAGAGGGACGACGCCGCTGAGGACCCGCTGTTCACGAGCGTCGATGAACGTCAATTCCAGACGCGACCAACCTACCGCGCATTCCTTGCCCTCTTGGACAATTACATTGCGGCAACTGGTGTTGCAGAGTCCGTCTCCGATAGTGAGCGCAGCGAAGTCAAGGTTTTTCTTCGAGCTGTCATGGAGACCGCACCCATGCAATTCTGTCACAAGTATTGCAGTGCCAATGCAGAAAACGTTCCCTCCGACAAGGAAGGATTTCTTGACCTGCTGCATAGAATCTGGTTCAAGCCCTATGGTCGCTCTCGTGGAGGTCGCGAGGACTCGTCTGGTTTTGAGCATGTCTTTATCGGAGAAGTCAAGGATGACAAGGTCAGCGGGTTTCACAACTGGATTCAGTTGTACCAGGAGGAGAAGAAGGGTGCCCTGGACTACCGTGGTTACATCAAGCCAAGAGGTCAAAACGAAGCTGCGACGAATGACGACGACCACATTTTGACGTTGCAGTTTGCTTGGAATGGAGTTGAGAAGGCCGTAGGTACCAGTTTCATGGGAACTTCGCCCGAGTTCGAAATGGCACTCTACACCACTTGTTTCTTGGTGGGTGGGGAAGAAAATCACGTGACCTTGGACACTGGTGTCGACGTCTTCGAGCTAAACATTCGTTGCTACCGTATGGGTTCAATGCAGATCGGAACAAGTTTCCCTGAGGCCCATTCCCATTATGAAGAGTAGACGGGACGTCAGTCACACTTCTCGCGCAGAGGTGGCTATCATCCTAGCTAGCTGCCACCTCGGCTCATCGTTGCCTACATAAATAATAGAAAAAGGGCGTTAGCGTTTTCGAATCAGAGCGCATGTGCTTGGTGTCAACAGGTTGGTAGCATTTCATGCACAGCGGGAGTAAAGACATTGCCCAACATCGCGCTTGCCGAGGGTGCTCAATAAATCAGCAATAGAATAAGTCGGTCACACGTTGTCCACCAGAACCAACCCTATAAGTAAGGTTTTAACAGTTTTCTCTAGGATGTCACGTCTACGTGTATCAAAAGTCTACTACACCGCGTGACCCCGTGGGAGTTCGAGGGAGAGGTTTATGATTAGATTGAGCCGCACATCGGGCTTATGTTTGAGAGAGTCTGCATTTGCTTTTAAAAAGCTTGTCGTTTCTCACCAAGTCAATGCGTTGGCGCGCCTCGAATTCCGTCGCTAGGTGGCATCCGTTCAGCGAGCCACTGTTGTATTGGGATTCCGTCTGACTTGGGTCTTCCATCGGCGAAGGCCGCCACTCTCTCCGGCGAACTACAACCAACACTCATTTTCCAAGTTCATTTAGAGGCAACGACAATATGAATTATCTACTTACTCCTAGCATGAATTACAAAAAAAGGCATTCAAGTTCCACCTAGTCGCTGTCCGCCGGAACCCCAATCATGGCCTCCACCACCCCGTGGTGCTGTAGCACCACCAATACCAGCCACGCCAACGCGTGGTCCTGCATGCGCTGCTGGTGCTACCGGCGGCGCTGGTGGAGCATAGATACCCACACCCATTTGATCAATAAGAAATTGGGGCGTCGTCAAGACATCCTTGCCGTAGACGTGAGGGACCACATCGACCAAAAAGTAGTATATATGGCCCACAATAATTCCGTGAATGATATAGAGATAGGAATCCCAATGAACAAGGCTATAACTACGTTCACAAATGGCACGAAGACGGCTTTGAAGGAATACCCCAAATGTTGGCGATGGTGGCGGGGTGACGCTTGGACCAAATGTACACGACATAGTGAATCAAATTACCGCACATGAGCATTCCTGAAATGGGGACAATCATATTCATCAACGGCTGGGTCACCATCATGGTAACGGCGCCGAAAATCAACATGAAGAGGTAGTCCGCCGACCCACCACCCGCGCCGGTGTTGAAGGGACCGCTTGATTCGTATCTTTGCGAAAAGGACATTAACAGGTAAAGAAGCATGAGAGTGGGGAACGAGAAAGGTCCAGCATAGCAGAAGCTCGTAAGAAGACGCCATATTTCAAACCTGTGCTTGACGTTTCCCCAACTTAACACGAAGTTCATTGGAGATACAATGCCCATGTTACCGGCAAAAGTCAGGAGCAGCGTTAAACCGAACCAATATTGAGTCACAATGGGGAGAGATTGGAACCATTCCTACGATCAGAGAGAAGAGATTAGCACAAGCGCAAGACGACGGGATACGTGTGAAGCCAGCAAGGATCCTGGACGCTTGTCACAACCACAATCACCTAGCTCTGCATTTTCCTTGAGGATTCCTGTAAGAGATTTTCTTGCAAAGATGTCGAAGTTTGCCACCCACCCACCCACCTGTGGTCCACCCCCAGCGTTATCGAAGTTGTTTACACGTTCACGGACCATGGCTGATAGTCAAATGCTTCAACGATCGCTATGGGTATCTACAATCTACAGTGAGAAAGCTGATGACCTCGAATCTGGAGCGCTCCACTGCCCCCTTCCCCCCTTTTCAACACACTCCTATTTATGTACTGTATGTCTTACTTATATTAACTTGTGCATTGTACGGTAGAGAGTACCTGGTATCATACCTGGTACGAGTACCGTGGACACCAACACCACTGCTCTCTTGGTCAACTCTCAACTCACGTAGTAGTACTGGGTACTGGAGGACCGAGTAGGCTATCTCTATCATAGTAGAACGTCTACTAGAGAGTCTACAGAAAAGTACGACGTACTCGAGTACCATCTGATGACGTGCTTCGTCATTCCCACAAACGGGTCTACGATAGTCTGCATTGTCTGCATACCGGGTACTTGTACCGCGTTTCGAGGTTCCAAATCCGTTTTTGTCAAAACAGAGGACTAAAAACAATATCAACATCACATCATCGCCTTCAGTGTGTTTAGGATCTATGAAAGGCGTTTACGTTCATCATCATTTAAACACAATCATGCGTCCAGCGCCCTCACACATCGCTCTCTTCCTCATGACCTTTGTGGTTGTTATGATTGAGGGCTCGGAGGCCTTTCTTCCTCACACCTCGCACAAAGTAAGAGCGTTGACATTGCTACGTGGAGGTTCTGAAAACCCCATTAATAGTGGCGAGTTGGTGTCTACGCTGGCGAAACTCGACCAGCAATGGAATATTCAACAATCTCAGCCTCGTTCTCCCAAGAGTCGCTGGACCAAGATCATGCTCGACGCTGAGGACGCCGATGTTGGCGCGGTGGATCCACAACAAGTTGCTGTGAATCAAGGACAACAAGATTTTGTATACCTCCTCGAACCACCCAGTCTTCCTTCGTGTGTCATTGTTTTCTTAGGCGGTGCTGGATTGGGTCAATATCCTCACATCGCATACAATGAACTATTGTTGCGAGTTAGTGACAAACTCAATGCTGCTGTTATAGCAGCACCTTATACGGTGGGACTTGATCATTTTGGTATTGCCAAACAGGCTGGTGAGAAGCTTCGAAGGGCATTGTTGCGTGCCAAGATGATAAGCAGTATTCTCAAACTCTTCCCATTTATTGCTTTGGTCATTCGCTGGGATGTAAACTGCAATCCATCTACATGGCTGCGACATCGCAGGACTTCGACGGAGTTGGGTTTATTTCCTTCAACAACTTTTCATTCTCTCAAACTATTGGCATGGCTAGAGACTTTGCAGACCAACTTCGACAGGCATCTAACAAGCAGAATGCCGGTATTCCTGGGTCTGCAGAAGGGGTATTAAATCAGCTCTTTGGTCTCGCAGAGACGGCAGTCAGTGCTATCGGTCTTGATTTTACGCCAACTCCGGAAGACATGCGCCGACTGCTGCAGCTCAAATATGCCGACGGGTGGAAACCCAAGACACGACTCTTTTGCTTCGATGACGATACCTTGGACAGCACCCCTGACTTTATCACCAGTTGCGGCAGTGCTGTTTCCGTGTCGTGTTTGCCGGGCAATCACTTGACTCCTGTCTATTTGCAAATAAAGCTGGAGGACTACATGACGGAACTACCAGAGGAAGCACGAGCGATGGCTTCACAAGCTATGGACGGTTTTCAGGGCGTATCATTTGGCAATGAAGAGGAGTTGAATGTACTGGTGGACGAGATGTAGCTTTGTCTTGGGAAAACCACCGTCGCGACGACCTGGGACGGTCGATAGCCCACTGATTGAAGGCAACATGGGAGAAGCAGCGAAGAATCGGTAGTCCATGTTGACCGTCATGGATGGAGGATGATTATTCCTCGGTACTAATACTACGATAGCGCAATGTTGGTTTTGCAATACTACCAGTAGGTTTTCACCATTCAAATGAGACGAGGGACCAGTTCCGAAGAACCCGTGGTCGATGTCATTAGGGAAAGTGCCAGCGATTACAGTTCTCTACTTCGAGCACCAGACTTCTATACTCGTGCCACTTGAAGAACAGAATATGAACAGGAAAGGAGAATTTCTAGACCAAATCGCAACTAAAAGTGAAAACAATTGCCGCCTTGACGTACTAGGCTTCAGCTTGCTCGTCGTCGCCATACTCGCGCTCAAGTCGATCCTTCAGCAAAATTCCGTTTATGAGCTTCTTCCAGCGGCGGAGAATTCGTCTTTGCGATTCGTCGTGTTCCTGCTCCAATACATGACGTTCATATTCCCTGTATGCCTCCTTGAGAATTTCCACACTGTGTTGATGCACAACAATTCCACGGATCGTTGGGGTTCGGTTGCCTCCGTGACCTTCGAAGCCCAGCAAACAAGGAGCATAGGGACTGTGGTTTGTCAGACTATGTCATAGAAACGAGACCGGCGAGATAGAGAGCATTGATGGCATACAGCACTTACATTTCCAACTTTTTGGCCACGAGGGCAATGCGAGGTCGATCTACGTGGACTAGCCCTGGGTTCAGCAGAGCCAACTCGATATTTCGATATTCATTAACAGGAATCTTATCGTCAGGACCGACAAATGCCGGTGACCAAGGCTCGGTCTGCCAAAAAGCAAATAAATCATCCATTCCGTCATTTTCCGGAGCGGATCCCACCGCAATCTGCTTCTCGCGAAAGTCTTCGCTGCCGTCGTTGTGCGTACCCACTCCGTACGTTGCCAACGGCTGAAACCCAGTCGGCGTAACCTTCTTGCGCGCTTTGACTCGCTTGATTGGTTTCTCGCCATCCTTGACTTTGCGTCCCTCATAAAGCCACTTCTTGGCAACCTTAGCGGTACTTACATCACTGCGTCGATAAACGACCTCACCTTTGAACATTCCACAAATGCGAGTCGTAGCGTCAGGAGCCAACACCTCGTGCACACCCAATTGGGATGATAAGGCAAAAACAGAATGACTTGCAAAGCCTATCTTATTTGTAGGCATAACTTCCTGAATACCTGCGACCGTCAGGTCGAGCTTTTCTTCGGCAGCAATCTCGTCGTCGATCATACTCCCGTTTGCGCAGACACCTACGTCGTGGTCAACGTCAATGGCTTCCGATGTATTGCGTCCTGACTTATCTCTCCATTTCCTCTGTTTCGAAGATGCACCACCGACGCTGTTGAGAGTATGAATGGTTTCCCCAAACCATATGTGGCAGTCTTCGCCCCGGGCTCTCTGAGATTCTGACCAACTATTTGCATATCTTGGCGTCACATCCGTCAATCGGCATGCCAGAGTGTCTTCGTCCAGCATCAAATGCTCCACGCCCAGGGTGTATACAACCGGCAAACGCCGTTTGAGATTTAGGGTTGCTGCTTTCTTGGTAGCATACCACCGAGCTTCAACAAAACGAGGCTCATCGATCCACTCCTGTTGGATGTCCACGTGTACCCACTTTCGTTTGTCCGAGGCTTGGCACAAAACTTCCACCCACGCCAGAGATGAATTGCCATCATCGGATGATGCATCTTCCTGGGAGCCTTTCTGGCTTCCCGTCGCACGACTTGAATCGTTTGGACTTGCCCAGAAACGCTTGAAAACGTTGACATCCAGCGCCAGAAGTGGGTGGTCCACGTCCAAGTCTTGACGAACGGGATCCAGAACTACCACAAAGCGCGCTCTCCACCCAAGTGATCGGATCATTGCCACCAAGAGTTGTACCTTGTCGGTGTATGTCATGACAGACTTGTCATTTACCAGCTGCGGGTCCTCGTCATGGCTGGTCGATAGATAGGAACAAAGCCTAGTCAGTTTGAGCGGCGTGCTGTCACCATGGCCGAGCGTCTTGGGAAAGGCCTTCGAGCCTGATGCGCATCGCCGTAGGGAGCCATTGCGCGGAGCGCCAGCAGCTGCGTTGGCCCGAAGCTTCGCTTGACGACGTACACTCACACGATTGACGAACTCAAAGAACCACAAACAGAGAGATCGTAACTGTTGAAAGCTTGGTACAAGCGTATCGGTTTCGAATCCAAGAGGAATTAAGCTGAGTGCAAGGTGCAAAATGTTGCGGTTGGAGGACGCCTTGGACAGTAGAACTGCGCGACTCGCTAGCGCCAGAAGGTGTGCTTTGTGAATATTCTTGAGAAGCTCACCCAAGTCAGAAGATAAAGCTGCATTGCGATAAGCCTTCCTGTTTCTCTTCCGACTTGTTTTTTCCAGTTTTGTCCCCTTTCCTTCGACCTGGCTGGTCCATCGTGATTGTGACAGGTCTAAGTTCAAAGGCACCACCTTGCTTGGAATCACTTTCGCCGCTGTCGAGGTCATCAACGTCGTCTGCATCCTCCCAATCGATGCCTTCATCGTCCGAAAAGTTTTCTGTGGAGGGAGTTGCAAGAGCGGCAGCTACTGGTGTGCAATCCCTTTCTCGGAACTTGGAATCGTCTTGCAGTGGGGAACCAATGCTTGGAAAAGGCTCTATTAGATTGTGGTTCTCCTCGTCGTTCTCCTCCTCCAATTCGTCTTCCGACGATGAATTCCAGTGAAAACTCATGGCTAGGGGTTGCTAATAGCACGAGAAGGGAGGTATCTTTATCAACGTTCTAAACCACTTTGTACAGTGCTGTCAAAGTCGGGTTGAAGTACTTCATCTTGTGTTCAGGGACCGTCACCGTGAAGTTGTGGTGGGAGGTCGGAGGCAAGTTCTTTGCATAGTCTGCTCCCGCTACAGTACCAGGTATCAGTAGGCAAGTACGGTAGGCAGCTACGCGGATCACTCATATCCTACTATATTATAAATTAATTGTGTGTGTGCGTGCGTGCGTCCGTCTGTTACGGAGTATGACCACTCTGGGGTACTGGATGAAATGAATACTGTCTGAATTTTTTCGCTTCGCCAGGGTTGAGTACTGAAAGTAAACAGTAACAGTAAATGTAGTGGTACGGAGTACGACCAGGTTGGGGGTACTGTACGTCCAGTTTCCTGTAGTAGACACTCAGATCAAATGTGAGGTACCCACGTAGCGTCCGTCTGTTACGGAGTATGACCACTCTGGGGTACTGGATCAAATGAATACTGTCTGAATTTTTTCACTACGGAGCTTCGCCAGGGTTGAGTACTGAAAGTAAACAGTAACCAAGAAGCTTCGCCAGTATTGGTGCTTGGCCCCCCCATGAACGCAAATTTTTGGTTACAAAAGCCATCCCTTACTCAAATAACGTTTTATTAACGGTGGGTTTTTCGTTTTTTGAAAAATAACGCTTAATTAACGGCGGGTTGCGTCGTGAAGTTGTATTATTGGTGGTCATTGCACAGTACTGTACGCTGGCTGTACTGTAGTCCCTGTTACGACTCTACAT
This sequence comes from Fragilaria crotonensis, assembly GCA_022925895.1. Classification (NCBI taxonomy): domain Eukaryota; phylum Bacillariophyta; class Fragilariophyceae; order Fragilariales; family Fragilariaceae; genus Fragilaria; species Fragilaria crotonensis. The sequence continues at coordinate 12,734 of JAKSYS010000653.1, read as the reverse complement.
TGTACTCCAGTACCTCATACACTCACTCACTATAAGATGTACTCCGAGTACTGTACAGTATGGTACTGTACGCTGTACTGTAGACTCCAGTACCTCATACACCTACAGTAATTGTACCGCTCACATAATTCCTTGCTTCCAATTCTTTCCAATCAGCATATAACCATTATGTCACACCCAAGTAAACATTCACTATCAACAAAGCCAGCTGCCATTGCAGCAAGGAAAAGGCGTGCAAACTTCGCAACCTGTCCCAAGAAGAAGGTGGTGACCCTGTAGCTGCCACACAGATGGCCGCCATCACCACCAGGAACCGTGAGCAGAAGAGACAAACACGCCTGGAGCGCTCCAGAGATCTCAAGAAGGTGACCCTGTTGCTGTCACACAGATGGCCGCCATCACCACCAGGAACCGTGAGCAGAAGAGACAAACACGTCTGGAGCGCCTCCAGAGATCTCAAGAAGGTGACCCTGTTGCTGTCACACAGATGGCTGCCATCACCACTCAGCACCAAGAGAACATGAGACAAACACGTCTGGAGCGCCCAGAGATCTCAAGAAGGTGACCCTGTTGCTGCCACACAGATGGCTGCCATCACCACTCAGCACCAAGAGCAGATGAGACAAACACGTCTGAGCGCCTCCAGAGATCTCAAGAAGGTGACCCTGTTGCTGCCACACAGATGGCTGCCATCACCACTCAGCACCAAGAGCAGATGAGACAAACACGCCTGGAGCGCCTCCAGAGATCTCAAGAAGGTGACCCTGTTGCTGCCACACAGATGGCTGCCATCACCACTAGGAACCAAGAGCACATGAGACAAACACGCCAAAGTTGCCAACGCACCAATGGCGCAGCCTATTCATCTGCTCCTGCTCCAGCACGTCATGTCCTTGGCCCATGCACAGTTGAATGTCAGGGCTGCTCTGCACTGCATTTTCCAAATGAATCAAGGTCTGAAAGGGGCTACTTTTCATCTTGCTGTGCCAAGGGCAAGGTATCTCTCCTCCCTCTTGATCCCACACCAAATGTGTTGATGGATCTTTTTCATGCACATGAATTGTTCATGCCACACATCCGTGCCTACAACTCTGCCTTGAGTTTTGCCTCAATAGGCGCTAATGTGGATGATGCTTTGATTGATAGGAGTTGTGGAATTTATACTTTTCGCATTCATGGCTCAATGTACCACCGGTTAGGATCATTGCTCCCAGAACCTGGACAGCATCCTGCTTTTGCACAACTCTATTTCTATGACACTAACCATGAGGTGGACAATCGTTTACATCATTTGAATACCTTGGACAGGAATACTTTGGTTTTATTGCAGCAAATGATTCAGAATCAAAACCGGCTGTATGGATTATTCAAGCAAGCTCTTGATGAGGAAACCTTGGCCAGTAATACTGATGGTAATCATGATGTTGAATTGCCTGGCCACAATGTTGCAATGCATATCCTGGATCAACCTGAATTGGACAACAGACGGTACAATGCACCAAGTTCCAGTGAGGTAGCTGTGATTCTTCCTGACGAAGGTTCAGGTAACCGTGATATTCGAGTATTGCTTTGTGCTGGAGCAATTCAGTCAATCTCAGAGCTCCATCCCGACTATTCTCCACTGGCATATGTACTCCTTTTTCCAACAGGCTCCCAGGAGGCTGGCATCCTGGCATGATGCAAACTGGTCCAAATGCTACGACTCCACATTTGACAAGATTAACTTGCCTCATGCATGCTGCATTTCGGCTTTTGTACGACCTGCTGCTCAGTTCTCCAATCACCTTCACTTTGCAGGAAGCTGTTTCACCAATACATTGTGGACTGCTATGCCCAAGTGGAACAAGGCCGTCTTAATTTCATCCGTCTTAATCAACCAAGATTGCGTGCTGAACTTTATCAAGGCATTGCAGATGCTGTTGCTGGTGAGGATGTGACAAACACTCGACAGCTGGGGCGACGAATCATTCTGCCTTCATCTCACATTGAAGTGCAAGAAACATGCACCAGCTTTGCCAGGATGCATTGGCAATTGTGCGCCGAATGGGCAAGCCAGACCTCTTTATTACAATGACAACCAATCCGCAGTGGCCAGAAGTTGTTGAAAACCTTCTTCCTGGCCAAACTGTAAATGACAGACCAGATTTGGTGGCACGAGTGTTCCATCTCAAATTTACAGAGATGATGATTGACCTCCAGAAGCGGCAAGTGCTTGGAAGGGTTGTGGCTGCTATCTACACCATCGAATTTCAGAAGCGAGGATTGCCGCATGCACATGTACTGGTCATTTTGGCAGAGAATGACAAACCGCGCACAGAATCTGACATTGACCATATTGTTTCAGCTGAGATCCCAGATGCATTGATAGATCCTGAACTTTTTGCAACTGTGAAGAGGTGTATGTTGCATGGGCCCTGTGGCACCAAAGTTTCCCAATCGATGGAAAATTTGAAGTGTTGTAATAGTTCTACAAAGCCAGCAGGTGAATGCAAGGACAAGTATCCCCGGCCCTTTCAAGATGAGACAACACTCAATGATGATGGATTCCTCAATATCATCGACGTGATGATGGAAGGACTGTAACTGTTCGAGGAGCTGAGTTGGACAACCGCTGGGTTGTGCCATATAATTGCCATCTTACCAAGAAGTATGATTGTCATATCAATGTTGAGGTGTGCAATTCAGTGCAGGCCGTCAAGTACCTCTACAAGTATGTATACAAGGGACACGACCGTGCTGCAGTCCAGATGGGGGAAGATGTTGATGAGATCAAGCTCTATCTTGATGGACGTTATGTCTCTGCATCAGAGGCATGCTGGCGCCTCTTCAGCCTTCGTCTACATTCAGAGAAGCCCAATGTGATGCGCCTAATGTTCCATCTTCCCAATCAGCAATCAGTGGTTTTTGAGGAAAATGAAAATGTTGCTCAAGTGCTTGCAAGAGGACCACCCTGTACACAATTGACTGCCTGGTTGGACCTCAATCGGCATGATCAGTATGCTCGCCAGTTCCTTTATCATGACATCCCACAACACTACACATGGAAAAGTGCTGGTGTCGAGAAGTGCTGGGTACGACGCTCCAATCACCGGCAGACATTCCCCACTGTGTCTCGCCTCTACAGTGCTTCCCTTCTTCTGGTGAGAGATACTTCCTGCGAAGGATGTTGACTGTAGTGAAAGGTGCAACAAGCTTTGAAGCTCTACGAACCGTTGATGATGTACTTTGTCCAACATTTCAAGATGCCTGTCGTACATTGGGTCTTCTAGATGATGATACTGAGTGGCATCGAGCCATGCAGGAAGCCACACAGACACTCTCCCCAGCAAGGCTCAGAAGACTTTTTGCAATCATCCTCTTCAACTGTGATGTCTCTGACCCAAGGTCACTCTATGACTCTCACTGGGCTGCCCTGTCAGAAGACTATGCACACCGTCAACCCAGCCTTAGTGAACAACACCTGCAGGACCTCCTTGTGCGTAAACTTGATGCCCTTCTGGGGATAATGCACAGCCGTTCTGTATTCGAATGGATACCATCCTCCGCACACTTCTGGTTGAGGAGCATGGGAGTGCCATGGACAACAATTCAGTCAACCATTTGTTAGAATTGCAGCTGTCATCATCCAACACTGATATTCAACAGCAGCTGGATCGCCTCCCTCTCCTGAATCTTGAACAGCGTGCTATTTTTGATGCTGTACTTGCTTCTGTGAACAACAATGCTGGTACTGAAAATCAGAAAATGTTTATTTTGTTGATGGACCTGCAGGCTCAGGTAAGACGGAGTTGTTCAGGATGATCCTTGCCAAGGTGCGCAGTGAAGGGAAGGTTGCCCTTGCAACGGCCATATCAGGCATTGCTGCCTCAAACTTTGCCCCTTTGGGCCGTACTCTGCACTATATATCCGGGCTTCCAATTCAATTATATGAAACATCCATGTGCAACCTATCAAAAGAGAAGGCAGAAGTTATGAAGGTTGCAAAGATTTTGATCATTGATGAGATCACAATGCTTAAGGGTGTTGGTCTTGATGTTCTTTCACAGTCTCTTTGTGATTTACTTGAACGTAATGATGCTCCTTTGGTGGCTTGGTTGTCGCATGGGTGGTGACTTTCGTCAAGTGCTTCCCATACTACGCCATGCTGGAAGAGCTACCACTGTGCATTCAACTGTCCTACAATCCAAAGTCTGGCAAACATCATCTGTGAATGTAATGCAACTCTCTGAAAATATGCGATTGCGAATGGACTTACAGAACACAAATGCTAACCCAGAGTTCCAAGAAGTACTTTCCCATTTTGCATCTTTCCTGTTGAGGATCGGCGAGGATATGGAGCCTTCCCCAATAAATCTACCATCTTATATATTCCAGCCTCAGGATACAAACGAACTGGTTGAGCATGTGTTTGATGATTTTTCTTCCAATGAACCAGCCTATTGGTCTGAACGTGCTATTCTATGTCCTAAAAACAAAGATGTTCAAAGAATCAATGATATGGTAACCTCAAGGCTACCTCATGATGAACATGTGTTTCTCAGTATTGACAACATCATATCTGAGGAACCTAATGATCCTGCACATACCCTCTATCCTCCTGAATTCCTGAACTCTTTGGAGCTATCTGGCCTTCCACCACATTGCCTCACTCTGAAAAAGGCATGTTGGTCATGCTGCTCGAAACCTATCAAGCACACTCAGCAATGGCACCCGCCTCATTGTTCGCCGATCTCACAGTCTGTCCTCCAGTGTTTGATTCCTACCACTGCAGAAATTGTGGACATACCACGGATTGCTCTCCTATCACCTCAAGATGAGCTGCCATTTGTCTTCAAACGACGTCAGTTTCCAGTTCAACCAGCATATGCAATGACGATCAACAAGAGTCAAGGTCAAACATTGCGAAGAGTTGGCATTTTCTTGCCACAAGGTGTATTTGCACATGGCCAGCTTTACGTTGCTCTCTCAAGAGTTCGAACCCACATGATCTTTTCATATTTACTGATGGTCATCTTCTGCACAACATTGTTTATAAGGAGGTCCTGATATCAAAACTGTGCCCTCAGTATCATCAACAGGATTTGTAAACAACTTCAATACTGTGTATTTTGGCAATCTAAATTAGCAAATTTCTATGAATTTGTCACTTTTTTCCTCATCTAATTGTGTTGTAAAACACATCATTTGCAGCACGCTTGCCACTACACACAACCGTGCACAACCCATACCGTACATGTATTCCAAAAGTCCGACCAATTGGGAGGCGTGGGTTTTTTCGTTTTTACCGTACACGTATTCCAAAAGTCCGACCAATTGGGAGGCACCCACTAGTCTCTTATGTATTACTCTCATACATCATAGTGCACAACAGGGGTTGGAATAGTTATACTACCGGTTCTGGTATACCCGGTTTCCCGGTTTTTAACCGTACCAAAACTGGCATTTAAAAAAAACCAGGAAACCGGTGGTGCATTGGTGGTCATTTAACCAAATACTACCACGCCACCCCGGTTATGACTGACCTGATACCGGGCCCAATCATAACCAACTACTGCTGCGGCACAGTATACTACCACATTGTGGTATTCTGAAAAACCTCCTGGTTATCAAGGATACTGGGTGATACGAATTTCATGTGAATGACTTGAGAGCACAATTTTCTTATATTTAATGGAGTTTCCAGCTTAGCAACCTCTAAAACACTTGCACATGTATAAATTGCAGCGCAAGAATTTGTTGTCATCCTGTCATTTGTTGATTCTTAAGACCCAAAGTAACCTCTTTGATAGTACTTTACAGGGCTACAGTACCAAATCATCCAGTACTCTCTGTACTCACGCAACAGTTTATGAACCGGTTTTAACCGGTATGACCATTGCAGTACCGGTTGACTGACCGCAGGTGAAAGAAGGCTATGGTTATACTAATACTAAACCGTGATAAAGTCAGCGATGCATTTAACCAAAAAATGGCCACCTACACAACCGGTGCACCAACCGCTGCTACATTTTTGTCCCGGTTAGTATTTTTGGTATAACTATTCCGACCCCTGGTGCACAACGAGCAGGATCCAGATGCTGGGCAACCCCAATGGAGCAAAGGTACCTGGTACTCGTAGCAGGTCCTCTCCATGGTGTTGGAGCAGGACAAACCCGCTCTCCACACCATGGGGGAAACAGCCCTCCCCAAGCTACGATAGGGCTTTGTTTCGATGACTTGTAGGAACCAATGCAAGAACAAGTCGTACCTGATCCGAAGTGCAAACATTATGACAGCTGCGACGTCGCAGAAAGCATCAAAACTACTGATTACTGACCCCGCCCCTCTTATATCTAGATCAAGCCACGTTCGTTCCCTGACCGTGTCTCCACACCCTGATTATGGAAGTTTCCGTCTCTTTTAACAGACGTCCGCAATTCCAACGCTTGCGACGCCCTCATCGTCACCGTATCGCTTCGTGTTTTGTCGCTGAATTCCGAAAAGGAGACTCAAAACCATCGCACTTATTCCCGCTGAACCACAAAAGACTAGATTGACCACTGGGGTGCGAATGGTGTATTCCATCCCTCCAAGGGCCCCTGCAAAACTGGTTCGGTATTGTAAAGGCAAATTCATTTTCGTCAACACCACGCACGATAAGAAATAGCATCCAGTCAGAGCTGCGAGAACCTGTGAATGGATTTTGTAGTGAGCCGAATCTCCTAAAAACCCGTCGGAGGTTCGGGGCCGTTGGATGCAACACCTGCGATAAATCAAAATGAATCGACGATTGACAGCTGATACCGTTCGCAGAAAGCTTCGAATTTGCGACGCTCAATATCGCCGTCAGCATTAAGGAGATTCCTTGTGACAGCGTGTTGTAGTCTTGGGTGCTCACGAAATTATGGCCCGTCAGCCAAAGTAGTGTTGAAGTAATTGATCTTCTTGCTCTGGCTTTGGCCCAATGTTTTCTAGCAGAATGCTCCTGCTTGCCGTGTAAAGTCGGATCAGCAACACCACAGAAAAGAGACAACCGGCATACGAACGAACTTTCCCACATTGTTCGCGCACTACTTGCTTGTTCTGAGCATGCTTCATTTCCAATATGTCTTCCTTGAGTTCCTCAATCAAGGTATCTAGGAATTCAATCTCGTCCTGCAGGGCTCGTTTCCGTCTCGATGACTCATCAGAGTTGAAGTCAGAAAAAGTAATCTTTCCACTGACTGCCCGTCGTCTGGAAACAGAGGAATCTCCAATTCCGGAAGAATTGTGAGAATCTGATTGTAGCTCAGCAATTTTGGACTCCATGCTTTTTGCGGAGTGGCGCAGTTCCATTTCAGCCTTCGCTATAATTTCGGGTCGAACAGACTCCAAGAATATGCCCGACAGACATGAATAAGGCAAAGAAACACTTCCAAAGCCATTGAGCGATGATGAAATGAGCAGTCCAATGGCACATAGCCATGATACGACGGATGCCAGAACATGAGTCTCCCGACTGTGCAAACGAATCACCAACGATCCAAGAGTTTGTAAGAAGAATAAGGTTGTCATGATTCCACAGATTCCACCAAGAACAATACATCCAAAAGGAATTGAGGATGCTTGCAGTTTTGAATGAGGCAAAGTTTTGACACCATGCCGCGAACCATCGTGATGGCTGTTGTTGTTCGTCATGATCAAAACTGGTTCCTTGACAAACAGACGTTGAAAATGACGCTGTCCAATGCGAAGCAATGGAACCATCACGATTCGCGTGCATATGGAGAGGATGAGGAGCGTGAATTGCCAAGTGTAACGAATCCACCACGGAGATTTCCATCGTTTCGAATACTTATCATCGGCATCGTCCTTGCCATGTTCCGCTGCAATCTGGAAAACTTGACCACCGACGCTGCCAGGCAAAATTATGACGATCCCCACTACAAAAATCCAGAGAACAATTGCATACGCTCCCATCACTGTAAGGTTCCCACTCGAACTCAGGACATGTTCCAATTCGTCGCGACTTAGAAGGCGAGCCAGTTCGATGGGGCGACTTCTATTATCGACAAAGAGAACAACGCCAGCGACAATCCCAATGCCAACCGAACGGACTTGGAAGACTGAACATTATCTTGAATGGGTAAGAAGGTGCCTAGTCCACCAGAGGCTACTAGAAGGAATACATCCATGTTGACAACAACCTGAAGCTCCGAATGCAGGAATGTCGTGCTCGTTTGATGGGAATAAAAGCGCGCACTTTTCTAACCTCCTTCGACGAACAACGAACTTTTTTCCTGTCGCCGCGTTCAGTACTATTGCCTATTGCCCCCGGCCCCCAGCGGTATGATACCAAAACAATTTATATGTGGCGTGTACTGTACACTATGCTGCAAGGACTACATTACGTTACTCCAGTATGCCAGTGAGTAATCTAACGGGAGTGCACGTACGTTGGAAAAGGGGCAATCCACTGTGTCTTCTTACAAGTACGAGTACCGGTACAGTAGATAGATAAGCAACTATGAAAAACACTGAAACGTCCCTGTGCTTTATTTCCAATTTCTGGCTTTGTAATCGGAGTAAAAGTTGGTCATTTCATTTGCACATGATGTGTATATTGTGTGCATACATCACCATCGCACACTCTCTATTCACATAATTACTACCGGTAGGATATACAGTAACGCCTTGAAAGGTGCATAATAATGTATTTCCAACGCAGTGATGATCGAATTTCGAGTGGTGCACAGAAAGTTCCCGTACCGTGCTGTTTCCCGAAATGATGGACCTCATGAAATGACGAAGAGTTATAGAGTTGCGGTCCTGCAAACGATGCACCGACCCTTGTACTGGTAGAGCCCTGACTCCTGACCTGTCTGACCATGATGGGCATTGGACGGTAGTTGAGGTCGAGGCCGCGGTTGTAACATGGTACGAAGTAAAAACCATCAACTCAGAATAGTTATGAAGCTGTCAGTCCATGGCGAACAAGTATAATTCATAATTCCTATGCTCACTGTGTCATGGGGCGCCGTTAGCTAGAACAACCAACCCTGGTTCCAAAAGATTCGAACGAAGAGGGTTTCTCCTGTATCATCACCCTTGGTCCAAGGTGTCCACATCATGCTTGGCAACAGGAGCTGGAGTAAATGGGGTACATTAGAAGGGACTAGGTGGTGGTTTCCCATGGCTAAGAACTACCGTAACACGAACGGATGATAGGACTGACGATTCCTCCGTGCTCTGCCGATACGTATGGTACGCTAGTACTTACTATGACTCCATTGTTGCGGTCTGGTATGGACGGTACTGCAGTACACTTCAGTACACAGTTGCGATGCTTCTGATCACGGTGCACCCGGATTTTTATATTGGGATATCAGGTGACGTGATACTGTACATGTGTATATATTGTGAGGTTTTCGTCTCTCAACTCTCGACTACAGTACGACCCGCCTTCTTGCTACCTCGGTTTCAATTGCTGGATCATGAGGCTGTGGCTGACTGTCCTCGCCTTGATCACGATGCAGAGAAAGAAAGTACTTGGTCTCCAGAAACTGTTCAGCAATCAGCGATTAGTACGCACAGCACTTCATTCAACTCAAAACGACCGCAACGGTGCGATTCGACAATCCAAATATGAACAACTTATGGGAGCCACCAAACTGTCGTTGGCGCCCATGATGGAATACACAGATAGGCACTTTAGACATGTGGTCCGTCTCATATCAAAGAGAACCCTACTGTATACAGAAATGGTGGCCGTCAATGCAATATCGCACGAACGTCGCAGCGTCCAGGAGGAATTTCGACGCGCCAACCTCAGGCCGCTGACGAGGAAGTTCGGAAAGGCTACGATGATTATTACCTGCGACGATACTTGGGTCAAGGTCGCATAGAACCTCTGGAGGGACCTTCGGTTTTGCAAGTGGGCGGGTCTGACCCCGAGCAGATGCGCGACGCGGCTAGAACTGTCATGGACCTGACCGAACGTGGGATATGTGACTATACTGCTATAAATTTGATTGCGGTTGCCCGTCACCGAAAGTGGCGGGGAAAGGATGCTTCGGAGCGGCATTGATGGAAGATGGTAAGCTCGTGTCGGAACTGACCCAAGCCCTTCACGATGGATGTGATGGTTCGCTGCCCATTACTGTGAAGTGCAGGATCGGCACCGACACAAACTCACCGTTTACGCAATTGGGCTACGCAGCGATAGATGAAAGAGACGAGTATTCCAATCTGTGTCGTTTCATTGAAGCAGTCGCATCCAATGGCATAGTAACGGATTTTTCAGTTCATGCACGACTTGCTGTGTTGACGAAGTCCTTCTCACCAGCCAACAATCGTAAGATACCTCCCCTCAAGTACCATTTGGTTCGAAGACTAGTGAAGGACTATCCAGAGCTTACATTTTCCCTAAATGGTGGTCTGGAAAGCATTGCTCAAGCGCAAGTAGAGTTCGATGCATCCCCCGGTTTGAAGGGTGTTATGATTGGTCGCTCGTGGGCAGCTGACCCATGGAGCTTTGCAATGGCCGATAAGCTGTTGTACGGCGAGACGGCAAGCGCCGCGACTAATCGACTCCAAGTATTGCAAGATTTTGTGAAGCACGCTGACGCTGAAGAAGAGGCTGGAGACCCAGTCAAGATTCGTCGCTTTTTGATAAAGGCCATCACCCCTCTATTTGCAGGTGAAGTGAATGGCAAACGCTACCGAATCGCCCTGGATGAAATTGCTGCTCTCCCCAAGAAACTGCAATCAGAAGGCAAATCGTTGGTGGGATATCCTCCCCTTTCTGAGCTTATAATGAATGCGGCCATGGAAACGCTTAGCGAGGAAATTCTTTTGCGCAGCCCAGAAGAAAGTTATGAACGGTTGCTGGAGCAAGAGGAAACGAGCAGGGACGGGCGATCTCCCAATGTTGCGGAATGGCAAGAGCAAAGAAAACAACAAGACTCGTCTCGGTACGAACAGACCCTTAGCGGTGGGCTCTCTGATGCAGCATAGCTTACAGCTGATCGAATTCAGTAGTATGATACAATTATATCTTATGAACAAGATAAGAACTTAACTATCAAATTCACGATGTCGTCGTCATGATGCTGTCGGGCCTGTTGCACCTCGGATCTGCGATCCGGCATATGAACGGAACTTTGAGTCAATGTATGAATATGCAGGTAGTATGTACTAGACGTTAGAAATATACACAAGTCACAACAGCGGCGCTAGCGTGGTGGCCGCCATCACATGATTTGTCTATCCTCTGATCAACTCCAATTCCGTGTTGACTTGCAAGGCGGTAACGATGAAATTTTCCAACGCTTCCACGAAGGAGTCTCGGGTCAGACCAGACACAGGACACGAGTAGCACAGATTCATTTCATCCCCATTCAAACCTAACGTTGAGCCTCGTGTCGCGTGCTTCATATAATTCAACTGCATGCACTTCTCTAGAATTGCTCCACGATCGTCCTTCCGTCTGAGACCAAAGACCATCGAGTAAAGAAACACAGAGTCGCTTTTGTCAGGAACTTCAATGACAATCATGAATTGATTGCATTGGAAGTAACATATGCCCTTGTCGCAGAGAGACAGCTCCTTGTTCACTTGTTGACCCACGTATTTGAGAACCGAATTCATGATTTTACGGTTCTTAATCGCACAGGAACGCGGAGATTTTCGGGCTCGCTTTTGGCTCAGCTCCTGACTCGTCGTTTGTATTACTGGCCCTGGTGGAGCCATTTGCGTTAACAATTCTTGCGACGAGCTGCTTAATGTGTAAGCATAGTCATGAGCTTGTTGTTGGGGGCGAAAGACATTCATTCCTGCCGTTAGACCTCAAGTTCGAAAATCTCCACGTTATATGTTTGTGGTTGTTTTGTGAAAACACAACTCCTGAGACCTACATATTACACATACAACATATCCACGTACAATGTACGGTACATGTAGTAGGTTGCGGTAGGATTACGCCATGTACTTTGGAGTTGGAAGACGCGGTAATTTCCGCTAACGCACCTCTGCTTAGTAGTGATAGCATGTGAAAGCTACGAGACGAAAGCTATGTTTAGAGAGAATCACCGCACCTTGCTGAGCACAGAAGTAATAGCTGGTTTTGTAGTACTTTGTACGGAGTGTGTTACACCCATTGAAAATCGCGAAATGATGTCGTGACTCGTGACGATCCGAATTCATGTGCAGGAAGCGTCACGAACAAGACCGGATTCTCCGCGAAGTTGACTCACAAATCGGCATTCCAGAACGTTCTGCATACGACAGCGAACAGCGACTGCACAAGTGCACAAGTACATATGTACTCCGAGTGCACTTCGACGAATCACGAATCACGAAGCACCCTGCACGACTGGTGCCTCGGACTCCTCCGTCGTACTAGCCAGTACTGGTGTAGGTCTACCTGGTATGGTACATTGTACCATACGCCTCCGTACAAATGTACTGTACGCCCCCACAACAAATTACGACTACCTGGTGCCAGTACCTGGAACCCTACCGGTAGTTGGTACAGTAGCGTACTCGTAGGTCATGAGCAGAAATTTTGTTTACTTTGAGTACTGGCCAGTACTGGACTATGATAAAGCCACGGTACTATCGCTACATCCCTATGCAGTACTACAGTACCGGTAGTCGCGCGAGTGTCAGTCAGACAGGTGTCAGCCAAAACAACCCAACAAATCAGTTCTCAGAGCCACTCTGACACATCACCACATAGTAAAACCGAAATTGAACACAACATGCATACTTGTACC
>JAKSYS010000652.1:0-35105 GCA_022925895.1 Fragilaria crotonensis | reverse complement strand
GACATGACGAACCATGGTAAGTACGTCTGTACGTACTGATTTCATTCTCGAGTGACAGAAAGTGTCGAATGTCCAGTTTCCACAATCTTGAAGATACTCGTCAAAAAAGTTCAAACTAAAAACTACGATGACTGAGCTTGGTTTGTGACTTTCGACTCAGGCCCATCTCATCGAGAGACAACTGGTCTGCAAAACTGACCCCCCAACTTTTTTTCCGGATCGTCCGTCCTTATCGGGAAAAAGTTACTCGAAAAATAAAAAGAACTCAACTCATTGCAAAGTTGCTCGACAAAGTTGGGCTCCAACTTTAAAGCAACTTTGCAAGAAAAAGTTGAGGTGTTCGAGTCCGGTTAATCGTAAATCGAATCTTCGTACTACCATTACAACATCACAACGCCAACAACGTTCGTCATCATCACCACAGTTCACACGACACTTTCCTCGCTATGATGGACTCGCCAACAAAGCCCTCACACTGTTGAGGAATGTGATTGGGTCCCTTTGTCTGAAATAATGCTCACGGTGTTGAAAAGAAATCCTCATGACAAGTATACTTGTACGTATACTTGTAGTACGTGTTGAACTGGTGCGAAGAAGATGCGAGATTGGGTTGACAAGTAAGGACGTGCGAGGGAACGACCCATAAGGATGTACGAGAGAATCTGGTGCAAGCAAAGGGTCAGAAAACACGCAACTGATTAGCGTAGCCTGGAATCACGCCAAGAATGACAGCAGGCATTGGTCAATGAACGCCTTGCTCCATACAATTGTCAACGCACAAAAATCAAGAGGAGCAATGCCGAATGATGTTGAAGAAGGGGAAGAGGTCGGTGAAACATATTCAGATCCTCGACAGTGATGGACAGATGAGGAATTCAATGTGCAGGATACTGTCAGTATTGCTGTTGCCGAATACTCGGAGTACTTCATTGGATTTCTGGGAATACTGCTCCCCAACTGACTCATTCTTGTGCAATGATAATAATAATACATTCTAGGAAGGCATGTTCTACCTTTATAGATTCGCATATTAGCTAAGATATGACATGGCATATATGTATTCAGAGGTTTGCAGATGTGAGTGCCATGGTTGAGCATCATGATTAGCTCGAACGTGTACTGGAGTGTGATGGAGTATGGAGTATTCCACAAATGCACCAAAAAACAACGGACGGCTTGGCTACGAACCCGGAAAAGGCGCTGTTTTGGTTTTCTTCGATAAGGACGGGGAGTGGACAAAGTTGAAAAAAAAAGTTGGGGGTCAGTTTTGCAGACCAGTTTTGTCTCTCGATAAGGATGGGCCTCATTATACAAATTCTACAGATTTTTTTTTTTTAATAATGCTGTATTTTACTGTGTAATTTGTATTGGAACCACGGTACTGGTACGTGGTTGTACATTAGGGGAATCGCATTACATTACTACTGTATACTGATTTCTACGTCACGGCTATCGTTGTTCCCAGCTCGATGGCTTGAGCTCCGATTCCTTGGGTTACTGCTATCGTGTCCAATGCTTGAACCAATGAACTTGTGAGGGCAGCTTCACTCCAACAACCTGACTACTACAATACATTTGAAAGTGATGAATTATCGAATGAAGGGTGCAGAGTGCAGACGCTTTGTTCTAGAGCTCCAGCAGTACAGTTTTCGCAAGTTGAAGAATATCCCTACTACTCCTACCGTATGCTAACTGCCCATACTGAAAGCTGACCAAACTTCACTGTGCCATGGTATGAAATTTTTAGGAGAATAATACTGGAGTAGCTATTATGTCCCAGCCAATGGAGGTTTGAATTCATTGCAAGAAGCAATAGATGAATTTTGAGAATTGGAAAAGTCATCCCCAGCACTTCTAGTGCACATCATCTGCAAAACTGCAGTTCTTGTCGGGAGGATGCAGCACGCAAGGAGACTCTTGACCTGGTTGGCTGAATATCTTGAGCATTGGATGTATTCTAGTAGGTTCCGATCGTGAACGGACCAGATCCATCACAAAGCAAGTCAGCAGCATGGCTTCTTCTTGTAGGGCAAAGACTTATTATTATCACTTTCATCAACAGGGCTCACCCCATCATCCTCCACTACAAATCATAACTGGAATGTCAGATCATGACCCTGAGGAAAGGAAATTGGATCTTCTCCATCATTACGGTAAGGGATGTGGGAGGAGCTGATGGGCTTCTCAATCAGTACTATGGCAGGCAGCATCATGCTTGTATGTGCGTGGTTGATAATCTACTACAATAGTAGTAGGATAGAGACTTAATCCTTCAACAAGAACATGCATCTAGCTAGCTACTAGCTAAACATGCGATTTTGCCCACCACCACCAGCAGATCTTCTTTACAAGCAACTAAGCTCCCGTTCGTGGAACGTCTCATTGGACTTCCTGGTGTCCCCATCCTTTGTCCCAGGTTCCAAATTGCGCATCAGTTTTGATTTGTAATCTCTGGAAGCTCAACAAAACTTGACAGTTGTTCAGTTGTGTGGGTTCCCAATTGTCATGACTAGGATGGTGGGCCTAAAAATACATGCCTTATAATTTGTAATGCATGTGAGATGCATAATCATTTGCAAACATTCCTATATATTATTGTCAAGAAATATTTAGTCAGGTATACGTAGAGTTCGCGGTGCTTGTTTGTCTTATTGTACTCATCTTTCATTGTTGGCCATTGGCCTTCCTTCCTCAAGCCCCAAGCCCAGTGACCATCGGTCACTGGTCACTGGTCACCAGTATACTGCAAGCCAATTGATACTATACTACTAGTAGAGTACGGGTGTATTGTACTACTACATTCGACTGTACTTCTTCTGTGGCGGGATTCGTAGCTCTCCCGCCCCAGCGGCTGTTCGACGCTACGGTCCGGTGTGGTTGTTCCAGGCGGTGCTATGGTTACTGGCCTGGCTACTGCTACAGTGATTAGTTGATGGGGGTTTGTGACATCCTACTAGGAGTTACCATACCCTACATCTCCTTTGTACAGTAGCTTGCTTGCTGTACCATGCGGAGTGGGCGGGCGGGCTTAAAAACCTGAACTCGCTTGCGAAGCTTGCCTACACTGGAATCGAGGGACCTGACGGAGCGTGGCAGGCTTGTCGATGCGTCGTGCGGGTAGTCTTGTTCTGTCTCTACTGATCGTTTGACCTGGTTCGACAAAACAATGGGAGCAAGAGGGTAGATAATACTCTGTTCAAACTGCCGTATTCTTTTGAGGAGATCCCACGTAGAATTGTAGTATTGCGGGGTCATTACAAACGAGTGCGTCACCTCGGAATGCTCGACTGGGCAGCAAGGGTTCGAGTGCTGCGAAGGCTGTACTGGACCTCCCGTCCACACTGCCGCTATCGGCGGGATTCGTAGCTCTCCCGCCCCAGCGGCTGTTCGACGCTACGGTCCGGTGTGGTTGTTCCAGGCGGTGCTATGGTTACTGGCCTGGCTACTGCTACAGTGATTAGTTGATGGGGGTTTGTGACATCCTACTAGGAGTTACCATACCCTACATCTCCTTTGTACAGTAGCTTGCTTGCTGTACCATGCGGCCCAGAGGCCAGAGGCGAGATGGGAGGGAGCGAGAGCGTGGGTGGGTTAATGTGGCGTGAGCCGGAAGGAGCCGCCGCGCAGCATGGCGGCGGCAAGGCCGGTCATGACGGGCTGTGCCTGGACGTGAAGATAGCGGTACATTTCGTCTGACCGCCAGCGACCCAGTAAGCGGATGCGGTCGGCGTCGACGCCGGCGCAGAGGAGGGCCATGGCACCACCCGCACGAGTGGAACGTATGGAGACGTCGGAAACCGTGAAGGCGGGATCGGGGTGCAGGGCCAAGGCAGCGCGGAGGCGGGTAGTGAGGTCAGAAGGAAGGATAAATGTCCAGCTGGAGTTCACGTCCGGGCGGAAGGCGTTGAGGGGAGTGTCATGTGCAGCCCCTTGACGACGGAGGGCGAGAACGCGTTGGCCGAGTGCGTGCACGGGACAGAGATGGGCATGGCCGGAACGGCCGTGGCCGACGGTTTCGTTACGCACCCCATTCTTTTGGCGATTGAAGGTGAGGGTAACGAAGGTAGCGGCCAGAATGTCCCCACCTGGACATGTAGTGTGATCAAGCGCGCGAGAGCCGATCCAGAACCGGACGGCCCCCAGCACAAAATGGGTTTGGCGAGGCGTGCCCAGGTATTCGCCCGGGCGCAAGAGGAAGAAGAAGCCGATGACCAGACAAGAGGCAGCTGCCGCCGCGCGGGGGGAATTCTCCAAGGAGGCGAGGTGACATACCTGAGCGACGAGGGACAAAGGGAGGGGTTTGACACGAGTAGGCGGGTCGTCATCTCGCTGCCATGCGCGGTACATGGATGCCAGGCGGAAGTCGAGGTGTCCGTGAGAATTCAAACGAGGGTCAGGGGCCCCCATCCCGGTGTACGCCTGGCCCACCGCTCGTATGGCGTCCTCCACCGTGCGAGCTCGGACAGGTCGACGGCCGGGCGCAACGGTGCCCGAGCGGTAGCGGTGGGCGAACAGTTGGAGAAGGGGGATTGGATCGCGGGCAGCCAGGCGGAGGGCATCGATGCCGACACTGGTGCAGAAGGTCTGCCAGAGCGCCCATGAGGTGGCAGCAGTGGCGCTGCGTTGAGCAGAGCCGCGCCCAGCTGCGGAGTCCGTGAGAGTGCACCAGTCAGCATAGCATTGGTCACGGACGAGAGGTGCAGCATTTGCCAGGAGGTCGCCTGCGGATATGTGACGTTAAAGTGGGTGAGGAGTTCCGCATCGGAGAGCAGCCACAAGCGACTGGCATCATCGGCCATGACATTGACAGGGCCGGGCAGGTAATGTGTGCGATCGACGTAACGATATGCGCGTTGGTGCAAGGCTTTGAACCGAAGCAGATGGGCCCGGGCGGTAAGAGAAGTGGCAGAGCCTTTGTTGGACCAGGCCACGGCGGCGGTGTTGTCACTGGCTAACCAAATCGTACGCTCGGTGATGTCACGGTGCCGTGCAAGTACGTCCGCGTGTGCAATCACGCCGGTGAGTTCCAGGTCTGAGATCGACACAAGGCCGGATGGATTGTCAGCGGTAACAAGGGCCGAACGGATATGTTGCGGGAACCGCGAGCGCCATAGGATAGGGGGTGCGGTGGGGTCGAGCGCGTCGAACCAAACGCCACCCATGCCGTGCTGGCACGCGTCACACGCCCCGATATCGGAGGGGGCCGTAGGGACAAGTTCCCGAAGACGTGTTGGTCTGCTAGCAACGGCATCGACGAGGGTCGCGAAATCCTTTGCAATGCCGTAGACGTGCCGGTTCAGGCGTACACGATGGTGATCGCCCTGACTGAGCGCATGTTGCAGAACCGAGAACAGACCGCGAGTGCCCGGGAGTGCTGGGGCCATGGACCGGAGCTCGCCGAGAAGCTGGTGCCATTGTTTGCGAGGAAGGCGCTTTCGGGGCGGTTGAAGCCATGTCAGGACTTCGCGGAGGCGTGCGACCCGATGCGGGGGCAGGTGGAGTGTCTCCGACACCGTGTCGATATCCCAGCCAAGAATACGTTTCCAGGTCGACCACTGGGAGTCGCCCTTGAGCATTTTCTTGACGGATGCTGGTTCCTTGCGATGGGCAGGGTCCCCCGCCTCCAGTGGTCGAAAGACATCGTCAATGGCGGTCAGGGCGGAGCGTAGCACTTTGTGTTGCTGCGCGCGTGTTTGCGCCATGAGAAGGAAGTCGTCCACATAAACATCGACGGACGCCACCGGTGTGAGTCGGGTCCCCGGGAGGGGTTCCCCTACCTGCAAGGGCGCTGTATCACGTTCGATGACAGCATCGGCGGGAGGTGTGTTCGCCACTGCCTCCAGCCGATGAACCTGCTTGAGTCGAGCAGACGGAGGGCGCGATCGGATCGCCGCGTTGGCGAGGTCGCAAGCAGTTTCAGTCAGGGCCGTGAAATACGGCGGTGACAAAACCCAACCCATCGGTAGGGCCAATGGGAATGCCACCAACGGGACTGCTCCAGGAGCGATGGGCAAGGCAACTCCGAGCTTTGGAATGTCGGCTATTTGTAGCCATACACGATAGAAACCATCGGCTATGTCTATTTTAGATAGATAGACTGGTCCATACCGGCGATTGGCATGGACAATGGTGGTGAAGACGCGCTGTAACGCGCGGCCGAATTGCATGGCTTCATTGGGCGCCAGTGGCACGGTTTCGGCGTTGACGTCTGAAAACGAGTAGTCGACGATGAGCCTGGGTCGCCGGTCCCGTTGGGGCACCACCCCCAGGGGTGAGACCCGGAGGTGTGGCCATCCGATCACGACGTCTTGTGGTAGGACCAGCCAATATCCTTGGCGGCAAAAGTCGAGAATCTCCTCGCAAACGAACGCGCGTTCGCCGTGTGACGACTTGTGGGGACCGCGAGCGAGTGCCGTGCGCTTCCGCTCGGCCGACCAAGGGGGGGTGTGCAAGGTGACACTTGCCCCCCGTTGTCCCAAATGCTTGAGCAGTCGGGCTGCCTTGTGTTGTAGTTGCTGCACCTTTGGGGAAATGTTGGAGCACCCTCTTGTCTCGGATACCAGCGTTCGCCAACCTTTCGCGCGCAATTCCGTCGCATAAAACAACGCCAACTTACCGAGCATGTGCTCCGCTTCACTGATTTCGGTTGCCTTGCGTTTGTTGGTTGACCTCCCACCACCAGTGCTGTGAGCTGGTGCTGGGAAGTCAGGCGGCCAGGGTGGTGGTCGTAGCTGGTGTGTCCCCGCTAAGACCTCCCCCTGGCGTTCCCGTCAAGCGGGTGCCTGCGACGGTGCAACCAGATGCTGTCGGACGTACGTCATCAGGCGTGCGCGTTCAGATGTGGAAGCAAACGGCTGATGCGTGTTGCGGCGCCCGCAATTCGGGTAGCAACCGCTGCGTGTCCACCAGGCAACGCAAAACTCGTTCCCCGCATCGTTAGACGGGGGCCGGTTTGCCCGCAGGATTGTGCGGGTGCCACCGGAACGTAATGTCAGCGCCGCGAACTCGGGGTCCGGTGCCGGGTTCTCGATTCTCGTGACGCTCTCGCGCTGCGGTGAGTCCAGCGTGATCGACGACATTGCCGTGCTACTCGCCGAGGCCCCGGACCCCATGGCCGAGGCTCCACCGGCCGCACTGCGGCTCCCAGTGCTGGCACTGCTGGCACTCAGAGTGTGGGGCGTGCTGCTGCCCATCACGTACTCAGGGGGAATTGGGATCCAATTGGTGGATAGGTGAAACGTTCCTCGCCTAAGATCCTGCAACATCACCGCAAAGTTTGGCTTCTCGACGCCCATCACACTGTCCACGAGGTTCGTGGCGACTCCTTGGAGGTACTCGTACACTCCGAGTTGAACGGCGCGCACGATTCGAGCATAATAAGTTTGGGACACCCCGGGAACGCCTACCAGTGCTTGGTACCGGTCAGTGACGGCCGGGGCATGATTCTGGAGAGTCAGCGCGGTGGTCCACATGGCATCGACAAGAGGGTGCGTGGGGCCCGTGCCCTGAAACAATGTTTGGCACAACACCGCAAAGCGGCATAGGGTGATGCACGTCTCCGCCACATCCTTGGGGAGCTTCACTTTCTCCTTGTCCTTGATGGCTTTGTAATCCGTCAAACTGGCCGCATGCTCCCCCTGGGCCAGCTGGTTGCTCACATCCGCTGCGGCCAAAACCTGGTAGTGGTTGGCTCGGCCGGCATATGCCACCAGGAAAGGCTGGCAGCCCGAGGTCAAGTCATCCGACCCAAAGCCGACGAATTGAAAGCCAACCACCATTTGCTTGAGCGCGGTCGTTACCACAGGGACGTAGTATTCGGTAGACAGGCCGCGGGCCATACACACCTTCTGGAATTCTTGAGTCAATACGGTGTGTTGCTCGCTCTTGAGGCAATTAGCTAAGCGTTGCCAGACTGGAGCTAGCTGAGTCACCTCCTCCACATTGCTGAACCGGAGCAGCGTGCGATAGGTTTCTCGGTAGGCCTCGGCCACACTCTTCGGTTCCCGGGCCACGCGCTCCGCATCTTCCCCGCCCGGGTTATTGCCACCTCCTCGCGGAGCTGATAAGGCTCTGATGGCCCCCATGAGTGCGTCGGTGGTACCCGGTGGTGTGTCGCGCTGCCCCAAAGCTGGGAGGTCGGCCTTTACCTTGCTTGTGACATACTCGTAGACGTCGGGGGGGAGGTGCAACGGTGCGAAGGTCTGAATTACACTGGGGACAGTATTCTGCGCCCCCCCGCCCCCTCGAGCGGTACAAGCAGCTCTGAGCCATACAATGACGTCGCTATAGGGCTCCACAGCCCCTTCGGCCTGTATTGCGCCGACAAGTTCTTGGTAGGCGTGCTTAGCCCGCACGCGATGCCGGTGTACAATTAGGGAGGCGAGGCGTGCGGGTACCAACTGGAGGTTGCGGGGACGCACCACTTCAGTTTCCGGGTCCTGGTCTGTGTACGGTCCAAGCGCCGTCAAGGGATCCCCCCATGTTGCCATTAGGGCATTCATTGCCCCGATGGTGGGTACCCGGACGGGAGCGCCCACCAGATGGAACGCCGTATTCGGAATTTCAACGACGGGGTATTGGTGGGGGAGGATGTCCCCTAGCAAACCTAATACCTTGTCGTTGTAACCCGACGGGTCGTCCCCGGGAGCATCAAGGTATCGGACGAAGCGATGGAGGATTGTGACCTCACCGAAACCGTCGGTACCTGGTACCAGACATAGAAAGGTCATTGGGTGACGGTCACTGAGCGTGACTGTCTGATCTCGGAGGCCAGCCGGAGTCGGTACCACGCCTCCACCCCCGTCCGCAAAGCGATACCCCGCAAAGGTAGCCACCGACGCGGTCGGGTGGTGGGATGTGCCCCCGTTCACGGTAGTACTCTTGATACGTGCGGGCGGCAGCACCCCCGGGCATAGGGGCGACGCCCGGCTCAACCATCGCGGGAACCCTTGGTGGTACTTCGGGTGGCTGCTGGTCGTCGAAGCGAACACCCGCGTCCCCTCGGAGATTCAGTTGGGCCATGTTGTCGAGGTCTCGCCTGGCAACTTGCGCCACACTGGGTCTTAAAAACCTGAACTCGCTTGCGAAGCTTGCCTACACTGGAATCGAGGGACCTGACGGAGCGTGGCAGGCTTGTCGATGCGTCGTGCGGGTAGTCTTGTTCTGTCTCTACTGATCGTTTGACCTGGTTCGACAAAACAATGGGAGCAAGAGGGTAGATAATACTCTGTTCAAACTGCCGTATTCTTTTGAGGAGATCCCACGTAGAATTGTAGTATTGCGGGGTCATTACAAACGAGTGCGTCACCTCGGAATGCTCGACTGGGCAGCAAGGGTTCGAGTGCTGCGAAGGCTGTACTGGACCTCCCGTCCACACTGCCGCTATCGGCTTCAAACTTCAAACGGTTCCGCAAAGTGACATCGAACAAGAGAAAGGTCCAACGGAAAACTGATATCCAAGAGTGATTCATACGATCATCCTCCAATTACCAGTAAACTACGAGTGGCTGGGAGCAGTACCTGGTACTACTATAAGACTTGTACTATCATTTAAACAAGTGAACTGCTCCCAAATAACGTTCGAATCGAATCCATCCCGTGTCCCGTGTCGACTCCACCAACGTGGATACATCCCGATCACCGTTATGGTTCACTCCTTACCCGAGGATTCATCGACTTGCAACAGTCCTTCTTAAGGCATAGTGCCACCCCAAGAAATGAATACAACTTGGTTGCAGCAGTTGCTCTAGAAAACAATAAAAGGATGGCAAAGCAACTGTTGATTTCCGGTACGTATCACGCGACATCAGGTTGATCAATGCTGTCGTGCGTTCCCATGTAACTAATGCTGTTCTTTCCGTCTTGGACGACATCCAGTGATGGAAGATGTGGTTGGCGAATATGTTCTCAACATATCGAAAGAAAACCTGAAAATAGCAGCTTTGAGAGGAAAGGTGAAGCTGGAAAACGTGCAACTTGACGGAGATCTGATTGGTAGCCATGTACTTGGAGCAGTCGGCTTGTCAGGCTTTGGCGTCTTATCGTGCTGGGCAAAGTCTGTCAAAATCGTTGTCCCCTTGAAAAACCTCGACAAACTGCCAACAAGAATCGAAATTCAGGGCGTGCATTTGCTCTGCGTTCCCTTGCTGCCGTCGACGGCTCATCGGCGGTACGGAGCTGGAACTGCAGTTGATCCTAGATGTTCGCTGAGAACCAGGGCAAAACGGTCGGCTTTGGCTAGATTTGAACGCAACTTTTTTCATGGTCGAATTCCAGGAGAGGGACCACCAACTCGACGTATGCGGGGCGCAATGAAACTAGCGGAACGGCAGCTTCGTAAGTCAAAAACCAAATGGAGATCAAAACGACTTAAAGATGAAGATTTGGACGATGAGGACGCCTTTTCAGAACTCGAAAGCTCTTTTTTTGGAGATGCGGCGTCTGAGGTTCCTGATAGTATCTTTATGCCATCAAAGAGCAGCTGGAGTGTCAAATTACGAGAGAAACTACTCCGAAACTTGGAAGTGAGCATGGTTGATATGCATGTTCGCTGCGAAGTATCCGAGGGAGGTCTCGATTTTAGTCACCCGGGACAAAGACAGTTTCAGCAGAAGTATGGTGCTGAGAACGGAACCCCAGCGGAACAGCGAGCGTTTTCGTTCGGGTTGACGTTAGAGAGCTTCGTCGTTCGAACGGCGAAGGAGGGACAAGCCCCAGTAAGGTCGGAGAGTTGCGTCAGTGATGATTCGTCGACAGTGTCTTCGAGACAACAAAGTCAATCAAATAGCCTTTTGTCGACGTCGTCGGGGGAAGTTCAGAACAAACTGGCTGAATTTAATAATGCTGCTTTCTATTGGGATGATCAACCTCCGCTACTTCTGTCTGAGAGTTACGTCCTTGCAACCAATGATCATAATTTGTCGCCCAACCGATTACAGGGTCGAATATCTGCAGCGATGGAAGGTATGGTCCACTTTCAACATCCTGGAGAAAGGATTAGTCAGTCGTTAATGCGACCAGACTCTATTTCCCCTGGTCGAAAAGGAGCACTGGATAACGGACCGAATCTCCCTCACATCTACTGCTGCAAGAACCTTTCAGCTCAAGTCCTTGTGCAACTTGGAGATCGCAATCAGCCAGGGCCTATGACCCTCCTGGCAGAAGTTCTTCCTTTGAATTTGGAACTTCATTTTAGGCCAAATCAGTTTGTCCAGTACAGCAAGCTGAAAAGCGCTATGTATTCCCAGCAACGCTTTGACACCATGTTGCGTCAGCGACCAAAAGCAGACCCATTGTCCCAACCTCGGATGTGGTGGAAATATGTCATTGCGTGCGTCACAACGAGCCCACATTCTCGTCCATGGGACGACGTTGTCAAGATTGCGCGCAGTAGAGCGAGATACATTGAGTTGGTGAAGAAGAAGATAAACCAATCTTCGGAGGGAAACGGATTTCACGGCGGATTGAAGGACGAGGAAAGTTTTGAGTTACTTGGCCTAGAAGATCTACTTCCTATCGAAGCGTTGCAAACATTTCATTTGTTGGCACTTCGCGAGGTTTATGCTATGCGAAAAGAAGCCGGAAAGGATTTCTTTGATAAGGCTGAGAATGAACAATTGGAGGTTGACGTAGGTGCCCAGAGCAAACCTCGTCTAACCAACCCTTTCCGTCGAAGCAAGAAGGTAAAGCAGCCTGCGATTGAGATCGACGCCGACCCCGATACTTCAATCCGATCGTCAGCAAGCTCTCTGACAAAGGGAGCTGTCTACGCCGCAATCGCAGCCCGAATGGGACGAAAGCAATGGTTGAACACTTTCCACCTGAATCAGACGAACCTTTCGGTGGTCCTCGTCCAGTATGAAGACCCGATCATCGAGTTAGACCTCAGTGCAACTGGAGAGGTCCGCACCTTCGGGCCTGGGCGCCGCGATTTTGTGTTTGATGTTATTCACTTCGAAGTGATTGACCCTCAAAATCGATTGGCGAACTTCACTCCTCACCAGATTTCCGACCGGGGCAAGCTACTCATGTTCGAGGAAGTTCACCGCATGAATTACGAAGGCGACCTATCTCTCACAGTCGACTCTGCATTTTCCCTTGAAACTGACGCGAACATGGAGCCCCCTCCCCATGGGGTTGTTTGCAGATTGTCTGCGACCAACGACACTAATTCGACCAGACTCGGTATCTCGGCTCATCCAGCGACTCTTGTATGGAGCAAGCCTTGCATGGATGCGGTCGCTGAATTCTTCTCAAGTCCGTCCGTTGAATTGCAAACTGAAGTCACGAGACAACTGAGAAACGTTGCTACACCGTTGGCAAGGAAAGCTCTTCTGGCGCTCATGTCTCCAAGTGCTCTTGATCTTAGGATGAACATTGCTGCGCCAAAAGTTTGGTTTCCAGTGTCTGGGGAAACGTCAGACGGGGCAGTGTATTTTGATGCCGGAAAATTCATTATGTCAATCACGAAAGAGGAGCTCCGGACGGACACGGTTTGGAACCTGGCTGCCCGGGACATCCAAATGATGTTCATTCGCCAATCAAAGCACGGTCGCATTCGCTTTGGAAAAATTTCTGATAAGGACGCGATGTCAGTAATCCAACCACTGCAGCTCCATGTTGAAGCAATCCTTGCTGAACGTGAGCTAGCGCTACCTTGTAACAACCCAACTTTCAATAGCATGTCGATTCTCTCTGACATTGGACCGTGGCGCAAGCTTGATATTTCTGTGAGCCCGATCTGCTTGAACCTCGTCGACGCCGAGATTCTGGCAAAGGCTATCGGCAAGTGGTATGCCAGTGGCCTTGTAAGGGTGAAGAAGCGACGTGACCCCAACGCAGTGCATGAAGTGCCTACTAGGGATGACAACTTTGGCAATAAGGAAAAGGAAGAGTCGCTCCTCCGGGCTGTCCAGATTACAACGTCGGGTGTTGGCATTTTGTCCGTTCACGTTGAGCGGTTCGAAATGGCTTTGGAAGGTCACTCTAAAAGAGATGACGGGATTTCCAATGACGAGAGGAGTGTGAGCACTCTTGCATCTTTCTCAGAGTATGCGGAACCAAGGATTAGGACTTACGTCGTTGACTTGATCGACATCAATATCGGGCGCTTGAGTCAACATGGAATCACCAGAAACAAGTTCCTAGTATCTGACATCAGAATAATCCGTGTCAAGGCTGATCGCAGATTCAATCCCCTCCTGTCAGAGCAGCAAATTCCTGATCTACCTCATTGTATTCTTGTCCGCCTAGACAAGGATTATATGTCGTCTGAGAGAGAAACCAATGGTACAAGTACACCGGTCGGTGCGCTGCCACCCGCACAATCGCGACTCTCAGGCGCCGATCCATTTTGCCAGCAGTCCCCTTCTGGAAGCTTGCAGCAGGCATTGGAAAAGGGACAAATCACAGACATGACAGCTACTGTCAACCCTTCCAGTTTCCTATCGGTCAGCTTCCTTCATGACAAATTGCTCCACCTCGACGAAGTTGAGATAGACATGGATTCTATTGTTCTCCGAGTCACACCGATAACGCTAAAGGACTGCTCCAAGGGATTCAGTAAAGTCATGGAACTGATACAAGTTGTCACAAGGGAACTTGAGCGAAAGGTGCACGAAGAAGGAAGAAAAGCAAGACTTGAAAGGCTCGGTAAGAAGAGAAAATTCCATCGTACGATAGATTATTGCCCATCAATCGATCTCATGAACTCGTAGACGCGAATGGAAGCCAAAGGGACAGTTCGGTTCGGCAGCACCCCGCAGCAAATATGGAGTCAGATCGGGTGCAAAATTCTGCATCGGATTCCAGTATCCTTTTTAAGGTCACACTCCACGATATGACTCTGCTTGCTGGTCGGCCACTAAGGTTGTCGGACAAAAGCAAGGCTACTGATGAAGCTGGAACAGCTCAATCATATGCAGTTGTTCAAGTTGTTGCGAATGCTCTCTTCATGTTCCAAAGTGTCGAGAATGGTGATGGAAGCGGTAGCAAAACGTTGCATGCGAGCGTTGATAACCTTTCTGCGTCCGCGAATACTGAATTCGACCGCTTGTCTCCAAAGGTAGCTCCTATGATTGGTCCGACGGCCGCCGAATTCAGGATAGTATATGGAACTGAAAACTTGGGAAGCGTTGTGTCTCAGGATATTTCCTTGGATTGTGAAGCCTTGAAAGCGAGCCTGACCCCGAATGATGCTTTCATCATTAAGAGTGTCGGGGATAGCATTCGTCAGAGACTGCAACGGTTTGTTGTCAACAATTCACATTGTGAGGGAGAGGTTCGTTCT
Source organism: Fragilaria crotonensis (assembly GCA_022925895.1). Classification (NCBI taxonomy): domain Eukaryota; phylum Bacillariophyta; class Fragilariophyceae; order Fragilariales; family Fragilariaceae; genus Fragilaria; species Fragilaria crotonensis. The sequence goes on along the minus strand of JAKSYS010000652.1, from coordinate 20,818 downwards.
CAGGCAACGAGACCACGTCGAGTCCTACTTAAGTTGGTTCGTTTCCAAAGGAAAGGTGCAGGTATTGCAACAGCCATCCGATTTGAGATTCAGCACGTTTCTTTCGTCTTGCTAGAGGCGTTTCGATCAAAGCAAGGGACACGGCCGCTTTTCGATGTGAGATTCAGCTCGTTCAAAGGTCGCTTTAACGGATGTATGACGGCGCTCTCGGGTGAATGCAACGCTTCGATTTCTGTGAACCATTTCAATGCCGATTTGACTGAGTGGGAAAGCACAATAGAACCCGTAAATATCGACGTGTCAGTTGAGCAGATGCCAGACGAGCTGGTAAGCGATAGTCAAGGCTTCGGTGCGCCTAATTCTATGCTCGTTCTCATTTCTTTCCTCTGCAGCTTGTAAACGTAACAACAACAGAAGCTATCTCGACGAATGTGACCAGTGTCATGTTGAAGGACTACATTAAGATTGATTTTTCCATTTTGAAGGCCAAATCAGACGTGGACACCCGGGCGGCATTTCGTGATGTCCACGTTGATCCGACGACTTTGACAACAATCGGGCTCCGGCGGGCGACGGAGGGGCACACTGTACTATTAAGGAACTATACCGGTCTCGATATGCAAGTCTCGCCCTCAGACCCCAAAGCGCATGGGTTCAGCTCTGAGGATTTGGGCGATATTGCAATAGGAGCAGGATGCGAAGTCTCACTTGACGTAAATCACCTTTCAGGGCGAGATTCTGGTCTTTTCTCAGGGGTCCTACCAAAGTTGAAGGCGCGATTGGCGCAATCAGCAATAGGTCAGGTTGGAGAACGTGAACCTCTCATAGATTTACCAGTTTCAGCGGTGGGCGATAGATCGACCATTCTGCATCGGCTGCTGCCGGCCGCCTCCAATGACGGAAATGAAACGGTCTTGGCTCAATTTTCAGGTCGATGCAGCCCAGAAACAGTGTTCAGCGAAAACTCACGTGTCACACAATCGGAATACGCGTATTACAATGCTGAGCCAGTCGTCGAGTGGTGCATGCAAAATCAGAGGCTCCGAGCCAGCATAACTGACTGTTATAGTTTATCCAAAGGGCGCGATCTTCTGTCGTCTCGCACGTGGTCGCCAGGCGATGAGATTATTGCAGACCCAGATCAGTCGCTCTTTGTTGATATTCTTGGCACAGGGCATTCAGATAGTGAGGACGACAACGACAGTTACAGTCTACCAAAAAAAGTGAAGACTTCGACAACTCGACCATCCCAGCATAGTAACTGGGTAACACCGTACTTGAAGAATGATTCTCCAGAATGGACTGACATGACATGCATTCTTCGAATGGCTCGGGAACGAGTAATGCTCCCCGATAATAATTGGATCTGGCTTAACGATTGGACTGTCGATCTCAGCGGTGTGTACGGCGAGACAACCGATTGCGATGGTTGGGAATACGAAGCAGATTTTGAGACTTTCAATCGCCAACGTCGATTTTATAGACGTGGTGATTCCTGTCGTAGAAGGCGTTGGACAAGAACACGCACGATTCGACCGCCACCCCTTTCAGACCCGCTGAGACCGCTCTTTCTTGTATGGGAAACGGTGCGCGACAGCAACGATAACTATGTTGTCACGGCGAAGAGCCATGTTACTCTGCATAACAACACCTCAGCCGATCTGTCGGTGTTCGTGTCGAGTCCATCCTGGGAGGAAATTGGATTGGGGATCGTGAACGCCGGTGATAGTCTCCCATTCCCAATTCAATTTGCAACTGCAACTTTCATTCAGCTTGGAATACCAAGGGACAAGAGTGCCAACAAACCTCCGATGACGAAGAAAAACATGTCCATGAGTCGGCGCATCATGATTGTACCAACCGGCAATACGTCATCTGCTTTGGTGCGAACTGTCATAAATGTGAGAAGGGCTAATGGCAGTGAGGTATTCATGGGGCTCGACACTGATAGGAGCGTTCATCTTTTGATTCAAATTACGAGTGTCAAGGGCATTGTTGATGTACGAGTCGAACCTGTTCTCAAAATTGTAAATCTCCTACCATGTCAGCTCGAGTGCGAACTCGGCGAAGTTAACGACGATGCCCGTGATGATGTACGCCGGGTGATTGGGCCTAAAGGTAGGAAGGTATCTTGCAAGGAGCATTTGGCTATTCAAGCTGGCGCCGAAGCAAAGGGTGTCGGTGTGAATCCCTGTTTGAAGCCGCATATTTCTTTGCGTCTCCCCAGCTACCACTGGTCTTCGTGGCATAGAATTGTCAATGGAAAATCCAGCTCTTTTACATGGCAGCCTGTGGACACAGAGGAGGAATGGCACATGAATGCTGGTTCAAGTGATGCAGATTATGCAGATGAGTTCAAGAGCATCGTATTCTTCGAAAGACGAGGCGCTGGTGACCCATTGAACATCATCATAAGTGTCGAGATGGGTCATTGTCCGACGCTCCGAGTTTACGCTCAATATTGGATCTTGGATAAGACAGGTTTCGGATGCCGTTTCTGCGATAGTTTCAGTGACATGCTTGGAGCTTCACCAGACGCCGAGACCTCGCGACGATCCCACTCGGAGGCGAACAGAGGTATGGTGAAAGAGGATAGATTAAGCCCTGGGGTTCAATGGGCGATCGGAAAGGACGGCATGACCCTTTACTTCTCAAGAAAAGAGAAAATCGCCCTCTCAATTGAATGTGGAACAAGTGGTAGAGGAACCGAGAAAGAGACATCTGTAAAATCATGTTGGGTGTCCCCGTTGGACATATCCAATGTCATCCCCAAAACGATTTTCTCTGTCGACGAATACAATGGTTACCGAAGGTTCGAATTGGCTGTGAGCGTGAACGTTTGCCCATCGATATTCAGCAGAACGAAGTTGATCACTTTATTTCCAAGGTACCAGATTGTTAATTTGTTGGACGAGGATCTTATCGTCGCTCAAGACGGATGGCAAAAGGTTCAAACTTGCATTCAACCTCGATCAAGTGTTCCATTCCATTGGGAAAGACAATCCTTGCCACCGAGAATCAGGCTAGGACGAGCGGTCTCTGGTTCAAAGGGCGAAATCCTTTGGACAAACGGCTGCATTCAACTCGACAAGATAGGGATAACCTCGATGAGACTTCCGTTGGAGACGAGCAAGGGGAACCACCCCATCGTTGTCCAGGCAGAAGTTCGTCTCGCGACAAAGGAACAGTCTTCGGCGGTCGTGGTGGTCATTTGGTCAACAAACGAGGTGTCAAATGCATTGTATGTTCTGCGCAACAACACGTCACGCACGATTCTTTGTCGACAACCTCTGCACGACGACGTCGGCGAAGATGAAGGGAACAACTCAGTTCTTGGTGGTTGCACTGGGCACAACAACAACGGAGAGGAGGACCTTCACAATCACGGGTTTGAGTGCGGATCTGGCTTTGGTCAGATTATTGGCGCGTTTCTTGGTTTCGACCTAAAAGAAGAGTTCGTCTGGGTAGTTCGCCCCGGAGAGAACGTATTTTTCGGGTTCGACGATCCAGAGAAACTTCACATTCTTGAGTGGACAGGGGCATCAAGAAATTCTAGTCGATTCGACAAACGTAAGAAGAATGCATTCATCGAAATAGATGCCATGGGATCATTTAGTATCCTACCTCTCGATGACGGCACCGAAATCCGGTGCCAGATTGGAGCTCAGCACTCAACGAAGGTCGTCGAATTTACTGAGCTGGGTAGTCGACACAGTCGCAGAGCACTCAACCAGGAGAATATGAATACACTTCGTCGGGGTGGGAAACATTATGAAGAAATGTTGAGCACCAGTATTCCGTCGCCCACTGACCGTGTTGATGCTATCGACGATGATGACAATGTGTCCTTTAGCCTTCGTATCAATCTGCCAACAATTTCAATCAGCGTGATTGACAACGGATCATCGTCGGTCTACGGTCGCGAAATTTTGCTAGCTCAGTTAGATAGTCTTGTGTTCATGTTCGCTCAGAACTACGAGGGCTATCACGAAATGGAGTTGACCTTGATGTCACTTCAAGTGGACAACCATGTCCAGAGGTCCATACATCCAGTGCTTGTGTTTTGTCCCAGGGTCGATGTCGCAGAACCCCTTTTGCACGTGTCAGCCGTACGTCGACTGCAACCGCAAAGTACATCTCTGGCATTTCGGTATGTTGCCATTCGCCTCTTGGATATTGAAATTTACCTCGACCGACGAACTGCAGAAAACATAGCCAGTTTTATTCAGCCTCTCGGAGAAGTGCAGGAAGATCAACACCAGGATCCGAAAGATTGGATCGTTGATATTACAAGCAGAATGTCGCAAGTGTATAGGCGAGGGAATGACTGCACTTCGTCTGATGTCGACGCAATCGCATCAACGGCGAATTGGGGTCGCATATATATTGAACAACTGCACTTGCATCCCGTTAGGATAGGATTGACGTTTACGCAAGAGTGGATGGAATGGACGCCAGGCGCGGAAGGAATGATGATTTTTCAATTCATACGCGGGATGGCAAGTATTGCGAATGCTCCACTCAAATTCACATCATTTGTGGTCGGTCATGTCTTTGAATCTCCCCAGGCATTGGCTCGAATCGTGGGAACACACTACTCATCGCAGCTGACGAAGCAGATCTTTGGCATCCTCGGCAGCCTTGCCATCCTTGGAGCTCCAGCCGACTTCATTTCGAACGTCGGGACTGGTGTCAGAGATTTTTTCTACGAACCAATCAATGGTTTGGTGCACGGACCCGCGCAGTTTGTTGAAGGACTGGAGGCTGGCACTCAAAGCCTTGCACGAGGAGTTTTCGTTGGAGTAGTTCGGGGAGCTGCGAACGTGACAGAAGTTGTAAATTCGAATCTAGCTGGTCTCACTGCGGACGACCAGTTTCTTGACGAACGCAAGGCGCACCAACGGATGCTAACAGATGCAATGAGTCGTGGCGAAACAAATCGCGATTTCAGAGACTCCCTCTATCTTGCTGGTGCAAGCATTGGTAGAGGCGTCAGGTCCGGAGCGTACGGCATCTGGGAGCAGCCAGCTCACTATGCATCGAAACATGGCCCGCTTGGTTTCGTCAAGGGTGTTGGCAAAGCACTCGTAGGAGCGATTGTGAAACCAGTCGTTGGAGTGGGCGATGCTGCAGTCCTCGTAATGAATCATGTTTCGGATGCGACGAGTGACAAGCAAATCATACCTAAGATTCCGAAGCGATTGCGCCGAGCATTGCCAAGGGCCAGCAAGGAGAAGGCTTTCAATGTTCGCATAACTCCCTATGACGATCGAGCTGCCAAAGCTCAGCAGATTGTGACCGGGGGTGAGAGCCTTGATGACGTTTACATTGGACATGTTTATATACCCAGTCATTTGATTATCGCCAGTGACCGATATCTGTTAGCTTTAGACAACAGGAACCGAGAGCCGTGGCGTGTAAGCTGGGAGGAGATCAGTCACTTCGGAATGCAAGACAATGACAAAATGCGCATCACTGTGTTCGGACAAACAGGGCTGAGGTCCTTTGTCTTCGAAGTAGACGATTCCGCCCAGTTCGCCCTCTTTCACAAATTGCTAGCAATGCAAGCAAACAAGATGGGCAATGGGGCAATCGCCGTATCAGGGGGTGATAACAAGTCGCTTCATGCAGGCTTGGAGGACATTTTCAGGCACGACATACCCGGAATCAAGGTCCGGCAAGTGAAGCACGTTTTCGGAAGTTCCAACAACAATCGAAAGCGGCTACATAGTAGCATCAAGGACGAGATAGATGTGATTGAGCAGTGCTTCGCAAGGGTCAAGAAATTGGGTAGCCATTCCCCGGAGTTCTTTAAGACCTTGGATGAGGAAGCTTGGTCACTGATTAATTCGTGGGGTCAAGTGTTTTCTGGGTTGAGTTCTCGACGGTGTATAGTAGCGAGCATAATCAATGGAACAGGATTCGATATTCAAATCAAATCAACGAAGCTTGTTGAGGGAGGTTCGCCATGCTATTCAATACCGTCCAAGGAGTTCGACGCCGAGCAGGGAGTCTTGCATCCGGGCGGAGTCATCATTTTCTTCGGCTGGGGAGTCGTACCTAATCTCCTGCAGGCTGGCAATGTGTTTATGTCGATTGAAACAAACGCCTTTGTGACCGATCTGTCGGATCATAAAGGTCGCGAAACTTTTGCAGAAACTATGCCTGGCTATCACGTTGGGTTTCTGGAAAAGAGCTACGACGAAAGTGGATGGTGGGCCAAGTACTGGCTTTTGGTGAGAAAGACTGGTAGGCCGTTGTTGTAATTAGAGTAAAGTAGATTCACCTGTACTGAACTTCTAGAGTATGCCCTGGCATTGTGCTATGAACAAGGCTGGCAATGGTGGATGGTGGGCTCCTTAGATTCATGTTGGCAAAACCTGTCTCCTCTACTGTACAAGTAAAGTAGTCCATTGTCCATTGTGTCCGTTGCACGATCCTACTACTAGTTAGAGTACGGAGTGCACGGAGTACAGTAAATATCTATGCCATAGATGATCCTTTTCCTTGTTGTACTCCGAGTACTGTACTCCAGTACGCGTACCAGCTACTACAGTACCAGGTACAGTACCATTACGAGGGCGTATCCTGGTACTGTACAAGGTATGCGGGAGCCCGTCTAGATGTCCCCTAATCGAGCCGGCCATCACCTCCAGAAGTGTACGGGAGTACTGAGTTCTACTTACTACTGGTACACTGAAGGGTATTTCTGTCCTCAGAAGAGCAGTCTGAGATTTGTAGGTAAAGTTGATGTGTAACTTTAATTTGCAATTTATGGAGTCGATTTTTTTAGAAAAGCTGGATCGGCTCGATTAGGGGACACACACTGCCTCCCCACACAGTACCAGTAACTGGTACCAGGTCGTCCTGTACAAGGCTACGACTGCTCGACACTACAGTACGGGGTACAGGAAGTACGGTACAGTAGTCAGAGTCAGAAGAAAACGATACAGGCAGACCTGAAGAGTCACTACAATGACGCTCGTTTCCTCATTCCTCTGCCGACAGTAACCCCTTTCCCCCTTCCCAAAAATGAAGCTTCTCTTGCTCAATCTCGCGCTTTTGGCGCCATTCTCGACCGCACTACAGCATAATTTCGTAGTGAGTCAAGACGCAAGAACGCTCATTGCTCCTAACGGGACTCCGTATGGGTTTCTCTCTTCAGGGTGCTTCGGTTTCGATGTTTTCGACTTCATAATTGAGCTAGGTCACAAGCACAGAAAACGTGGTGCTGTGATGAACATGGACGAGAAACAGCTAGAAATCCTACGTTCACTTGATGCCGGATTCCTGCTCAAACGCTTCGAGTCGGAGAGTGCGTTTGCCAAATATGAAGAAGAGTATTTGACAAATTCTAGTCATTGCATCTTTGAATCCTTTCTAAATCGAGAGGAAGATACTATCTTTGAAAGTGACGATGGAGACTACGGTGATGTTGGAGATATCACGACAGCTGCCAGCGATGGAATCTTCTTGCGCATTCGCTATAGAAACTCTTCGTGGGCAACCAAATCCGCATCCGTAATGTACGGGTTTAAGAAAGGCGAAGAGGGTCTTTACTTCCTGATGTTTCAAGTCTGCCGCAAAACATTCGCGGCCCGACAAGCAGAGATTCGAACATCTTTTGAAATTGACTTTCACTACAAGAACAAGGACCAACTCGGACTAGACTCGTATCTTACGGCAGGCGAAATGCCATTGCCGATTATATTTTTCTACTTTTTCGTCAGCTACCTCTTTTGCACTGTGATTTGGATACTCAACATCCGTGGCATTCAAAAAGGGCGCGAGGGATGCTTTGCTTCCTCGGGAGAACGACCTGTGATCTATGCCATTCATCACCTCATGTCGCTCCTTTTGGTCGTGAAGACTGTGACGACCCTGCTCGAAGCAATCCGATACCACTTTATTCGAATGACTGGCCATGCCGAGTTTTGGTCCACACTCTACTACGGCATGTCCTTTGTCAAGTCAATCTTTCTGTTCACGGTGGTGCTGCTCATTGGATCAGGTTGGAGCTTTATCAAGCCGTTTCTGAACCATCGGGAGAAATGCCTCATCTTCGTTGTTTTGGTGATGCAAGTCCTCGATAACATTGCCATTGTGGTGTTGGCTTCCGAGGCGGAAGGAGAGAGCGCGTATGATGATTGGAGCGCCTTCCTTCACCTGCTGGATATATTATGCTGCTGTGCTGTCCTGATTCCGATTGTTTGGCAAGTCGACGCATTGGAAAAGAGTCTTGGAGACGAGGACGACGAGCAAGAAGCAGCTGAATCACTGGACGGTCTTGATCGAGCCGAAAAACAGAAGACTTTGGACAAGCTCAAGCGCTTTCGATCTTTCTACATCATTGTTGTGGCTTACATTTATTGTACACGCATAGCTGTGCATCTCTTTGCGACCACTCTGGACTACCGACACACCTGGGTGCGCTATTTCTTCAACGAGTTGTCCACCTTGGTTTTCTACGCAGTCATGGGACTCCAATTTCGCCCCATGTCGGAGAATTTGTATTTGGCAGTGAGCAAGCAGGATGATGAAATGGTATTTGAAAGGGAAGTGGAACTTCGACAAGAGAAGACGATGATCACTTTGAAATCGAGCTAAAGTTCGGTCGTCCTAGTAGAGATTATGATGTTGTTAGCCTATATGACTCTGTGAGTTTATTGACTACTACTGTAGGTCCTGGAGGCCAACTCGTTTCGAGTCGCTGTGAATGAACATACTACGTATTGTACCGAGTGTAATAGTCCTCGGATTATATCAAAGTACAAAGAATATGTAGGGAGGGAAAAGGATGAATAAGGCGACGTTTGGGTTGTGTTCTTGCGAGGCACGAGTCACGACCTGGCACGACTCATCCATCAGCTACTCCTGTAAATGGTAACATTGTCCATGATCCGTCGGATCTATAGAAGTTTTTTCGTGAATGTGCACATCGGGAGTAGCGAGATTTGAATTTCACATCTCTGGAATCCTTCCATTGAAACAGTCATCAATCATCGAGATCGGCATTGCAAGGTTGTAGTCAGCGTCGGTTGTTGCATCTATCCCGATTCCTCTCTGGAAACGATGCAAGCTTTGGCGCATGAAGTTGAAGTAGCCTTTGAGGCGTTCATGTCTCATCGAACGGAAGGTATTGGAACCGCCAGCGTCGTCAGCGCATCTTCCAGCAGTGGTGGCAATTCCAATGGACATGAACACCGTCGGACGGTTCGGCGCCTTCAACGCAGTCTTTCGAAAATGGAGTCATTTGTCTTTCACGAACAAGCTCCATTTACTTCCATAGATCAAGAAATCTTGCAAGAAGCAACCCATGTCTTGGTGGACATTGTGACAGTCGAGGAGAACATACGTATCCTATCGGACCATCATGACTGGATGGGTCAAGAGGTCACACAACTCTACGAACAAGGATGCGTCATTGCTGTGCATCTTCTTTTTCTCACAGAACTTCAAGACACCCACGTTGATGTCTTGCTGGATCGTGTCTCGGAGGAACTATTCAAGCAGAACGCGGCACCCTACTCGCCATTGTTGGTGTCACTTATGCAACTCTTGCATCAGCATCTGCAAATTCACCCTCTTCTTCCATTTCTATCAACTATCAATAATCTCTGGTTAGTATCTCTCTTGACCACTCGGTGTATCAGGGACCTGAAAACAACCGCATCAGCAGGAGGTCCGTTCGCAATGCGATGTTTCTTAGTGCACTTTCTCCGACACCTAGCCAGCCTCAAGGAGGACCATGAAACGATAGAAGAATGGCGTGAGAAAGCTCCTCAAGAGTCTGATTTAGATGATGCACCGCATCAAACTATGTCATTCTTTCGAGACTTGATCACCTTGGGAGAAGAAACCCTCGAGTCGGTCCTCGACCTCGTTGCGGACAAGACAGACGTTGCAATTGTAATTGAGCAGGCTGCTTGTGCACTGACGATGGTAAATGTACTCGAAGAAGGGTTCGGTTTGCGCTTTGCAGGCAACCTGCGATCTCTGTTTGTGGCTCTCGTCAACGCCGTCGTTCGACAACCGCTCGTTCAAGGCCCTGCTTTACTTCTCCCTTTGGCCAGTAAGGTGCTCCCGACAACAGCTCCAGACGACAAACCTGTGCACGATGCCGCTGCCATGGTCCTGTATCTGACCCTGGGACACGATGGACTGACCGATGATGCAACCTTTCTTGTGGAGTTTTGTTCCGACTACATTCCATCTGCTTTATTGACGTCACTCTTGCTACCAACTGCCGGAGACACCAAGGAGATACATTCGCGTTTGGTGAGTGCCAGCCCGGCAGATTCACCTTGGAATCACATCATTGCCCGTAAAATGCCGATCGCAAGACATTCTGCGGATGCAGCCGATCGGGCTTTGCAAATATATGCAAATCGATATGCAGGTGGCAACACCGAAGACCAGTAGAGTCGGATCTCGGGGCGTATTGAAAAAGAGGGGCTAGTGCTGCACTTTACAAAGATATGCGTAGTATTTATTTTTTCGAGCGAGTTCATGGTAGTAATACAGTTAAGGCGCTAACGTTGGCTGTGCCACTGACCAGCCGATGAGGCAACGTTACCAACACCCATTGAAGCTTCAGGTGACGGGCCCGAGGGATGTAGGTTCTATGTTGATCTTAGGAATCCATCAAGAGATCCTTACACATCCGTCCCAAGTGATCACGAATTTCGAATGAAAGCGGAAGGAAGAACTCAGGACAGCCTTCGGGAGTGTTAATTTGAATTCCACCGAGCAAGATAATCTTTTCATTGATACCAACTTCAACACAACCCTCCGCCACAATACTGTGCATCAACTTCACTTGCTCATCGAAGAGAGCATAAGGCAGCTCCACATCAGCATCTCGCGACGTTGCGAGTCGTTCTCCGTGCTGCAGCAGCATCTTTCCAACAAAGTATTGCTGGATATCAATGCAGTCCGTGGGCATGCAGGCTTCCACGGCACCCGCCCGAACGGAAGCCACGTAAGCGGCTGCGGCAGCAGCGCTTCCGCAACACGAGCTAGAATCCTTCCGACCGCGACGACCAATTTTCCCAACGACCCCCGCCGAATCCACCCCTACATGGGGTCCGTAAATGATCAAGCACGATCCGCCCTCAGGAATATGGGCTGCCATGCTTCCAAAACTGGTCACCCCACCAAAGGCGAAACCAGCCAGACCACCCATGGAGAAGTGGCATCCGTAGTGCGCGGCAAAATCGCGTTCGAGACCACGATTGAGTTCATCGCAACAGAGGGCAGTAGTCAACAATGTTGTTTCACGACCAATTCCGTGTTCCGTCAAAGTCTTAGTGATCCGGTCCACCAAGACGTTATTGGGTAAGGCCTTGGGAAATGCGCGAGCAATCGTCTTGAATGTAGCATCGATTGGATCAGTCAATCGGCAGGTGTTGTAAAGGCTGGTGGTGGGGGTGGTGGTATCGAGGATGGTGGACATGGTAGCAAGTGGTAACTGATGATTCTGTTGGGAAACTACAAGACCTGCGGTGCTCAAGGTGCAAAGTGAGCCGTCTGGGTGTAGCTGGTAGCAAAAAGCACCAGAAGTTGGTTCAACCAAAAGTCGAGCATATTCACGAATCTCCACTTCCGAAGGAAGAACAACGTCGACTTCGGGAAGCCTTGGTCAGGGGGTCACACACAGGTCACAGCCAACGTCTCGTCGATATTGCAGACGTGATACGACGATGTGATGCTGTGTTGATGCAATGTTGACGAAAACATGACGCGTCAATGTTGATGAGAACACCGCCTTGCTTTCGACCAAAACGGGTTCAAGTACTGAAACCTCGTACCAGTACCTGTACCTGGTACTCCAGTACAGAAAAGCCGCACGCATTAAAACTCGAAATCGGCGACAGGCTTCACTCGACTTGCGTGATGTGAACATGAATGGATGAACTGAACTGCCACGGCTAAATTGGACGATTTGTCTCTTACCACAATGATCGTCCAAGATTTCAATTCACGGACGCGACGATCGTTTGGTTTGATCGAAGGTCTCCCAGCAGCAGATATTGTGGCAAGAAGAATGCACCGAACCGAACCACGTCGGGAACGAATTCCACGTTCTGTTGTTCCCGTGACGGGATTTAAAAACCGTTGGATACTATGGATCGTATCATTGTGTTCTATCCAGAGTTGGAAGGCAGCTTTTGATATCAAGATCGCATGAGATCCTTGAGACTAGATACTAGATTGACAGCTCAAGTTGTGACATGTTGCATTGTACCGGGATAACTCGGAATTTGTTGTGAGGAATTCATGACAAGCATGATCTTGTTGCGTAAATCTATATGTACAGTACTACGGTAGTATGAGAACAGAGTACTCCAGTACTATGGACAAATTATGTAGCACACGTAGCACCACTGTGACCTGTGAACACATCATGCGGAAGAGTGATTTTTTTGCGTTTGTCATTCTGTACTGTATGCAGTACTGTACTGAGTATGCATAGACGGTATGCCTAGTAGAGCACACTCAGAAATGGCACTTAATATATATAGATACTGCTACTAGTAGGTACAATAGTAGACGATAGTATACCATGTCGAGCGGTTTTTGAGGCGTTGTTCTACCATTTCGGTAGGAATTTCTCGACTACCCGATTTCTACCATGTACCACGTACCTGTACATCCTACAGGTAGGAAGTTGAAAAGTATACCATTTATGACACCTGATGATGGTATACTTTTCGATTACTACCCGGAAAGCAAGTTGACTCTACTCCGCAGTACGGAGACACAGCACTGTACTACTTCGGAGTACGGAGTTTATATGTACGATGGCGACTACCTGGTACTCGTACCGGAGTACAAACACGTTCGCATACTGTACATGATCGTATACCTGGTCTCAAAGGTACTGTAGTACCCACTATTCATTGCTACTGTACTATGGTACATTACTCTTCTATACTACAGAGGGTTTTGAGAGTAGAGCCACAATTAGTGGATCATTGGACAAAATCTTGGGTTAAGGAGTTACTAGTTGCCATTCCTGGGCAGCAAAATTGAAGTAGTACTAGATTGAAGGCAAGCACCCCACTGATGCTTACACCTAACATCTCTCATAAAGTTCTTGGCTGGTGCAGAACCTGAGACTGAGAACAATGAGGAATCACATCCTTGTGATGCAGCAGCATGTCAAACCCATACATTTGTGCTGGTCAAGAAGAAGATGAGATCACTGTTACACACGAAGAAGGCACCTTTCAACATGATGGTATTTGTCTCATGTGCTCGTGCCTTGCGGCTGTATCTGGCATTGACAATGATGCCAACTCTATCATCACAATTGATGGGGGCCAACTTCTGTTTCCTGTTTCCTATGGAACAGGAGAAACAACAAAGACAGCAGTCAAGGGTTGGGGAAGACAACAAGCTGCTGGCTTGTATTGGTGCAAGAAGATAGCACTACTATCATTTGAACTCCTTTCGATCATGTTTGTCAGACTGCTGGAACAAGCTAGTATCCTTTGCATTGCACTTCATTAGACACATTGTTTGCTCATATAACACTAGAATGCGCCTCAAAGTTTCTGGAAAGGTAGTAGTCTGCTGAAGCGCATCTTGACAAATTTTATAACAACAACATCCACATGCCTTTTCCCATTTAAATTAGCAAAATTTCTTGCTAATTCCAAGGAGCCCTTCAACTTGATAAAATGGTCGACACAAAGGTTTTGGTTGCAGCAACAAAGGAACAATCTCCACAAGGTTCTTAGCATATTTGGTCCTGTGTAGAGAGCAAAGGCAATTCTGTCAGGAAGCTTTTATTAGACAGAATTGCACAGATGGCTACTATCTTCCCAACACTTTGTATTTATTAGACCAACCACTCCTGGAAGTCCACGCGCCTGTGCATTCTTGATGATGACAATTATGTTGATGTTGCTTGATGACAGGAAAGAAAAAAGATGGCAAGAAAGAGATCAAGAATGCAACCAGGCAGCAAGCTACCATGATAAACAAAAGTGAAGTGATTAGAGAGGAACAGGGACAATTCATCCACCAAACAAACATGGTTAGCTGAGGGAATGAAGATCATGCATTGGGAACAAATGAAAATGATGGTTTCAGTGTAGCTGGAAAGTATAGCACTGTATTTGGATGTTGTTATTTTTTGTTATCTAGCTACTAGTACCATCATGTTAACTGCAATGCAGTGGTTTGTCATATTTTATATGGCAGCACTACCAGTAACAGTTGCTGAGGTCTCAACAATTCAGCTTTACCGCCAAAAAACAAAAGCACTTGTAGCTCTCAGCCAGAGTAGTAGCTAGTACTAGCTAGTGGCTGCTAGTTGCAAACTAAATCATTTCTGTCAATCAAAATTAACTGATGGTGGGAGTATGCAGCTGTACTTGAAAAAACTTAATCAACCCAATAATTAGTTCTTTTATTATCATTTTTTGCTTTGTGATGTATAAAATGGTTTACTAGTACTGGTACTTGTAGTACTACAGTACATGCAACATACTGTGTTCGTAGGTTTGTACTCCGTTCTAGTACCACTTGCAAGTTGCAAGCATGATGAATACAGCATATGCAGCTTACATCGTGTACACGGAGTATAAATCCATGATCCAAGGCGCGAGACAAGGTCGTACTGTGCACTGTGCGAATTGTACTTGTTACTGTGCGACTGGCATCCAGTTACTGTACCTGTTTGCAAAGTTCTACCATTCGGATGACCGAATGGTATACTTTTCCTCCCGCACTTATAGGTAGTAGGATGTAGGATGTTGCAGTTGCAAAATATCATCATTTTGCCACATGCATGAATACGTGCAGAAGAGAGCGTATACTGTACTAGTATACAGTACAGTACTGTACTAATAGAAATGGGTACAGCACTGTTACGATTGGATTGCCGATCATCGAATTCGACGTGTCTAATCTTGTTCTGACATCTGACTTCTGACATACCGACACAAGTCTCATTATGGAGATGGCACGGCCGCCGGATTACGCATTAATTGTCTTTCCAACATCCTAATGCTCTTTGATTCGTTTCTCTTGATGCTAGTATTGGGTAAAATGCCTTCTACTGTTGCCACTGCGCTTAATTCCACCTGCAAGACAGGTGCCCTCATTTTTCTCCACGGACTCGGCGACACGCCAGCAGGGTGGTCTTCTCTGGAGCAAATGCTGCCCTCCATCAAGCCTCGATTATCAAATGTCAAGTACGTCTTCCCTCCAGCTCCAACTATTCCCATCACAATTAATGGAGGTGCGGAAATGCCTGGTTGGTTTGATGTGTTGGATTGGCCTATTGGACTTACAGCCCGAGATGATAAGGACGGATCTCTCGCTTCTGTGGAACAGGTACAGGAAGAAATATCACGCTTGGAGACGGACGGCATAGCTCGAGATCGTATTGTAGTCGGAGGTTTCTCGCAAGGAGGAGCAATTGCTCTGTTGACGGCGTATCGCAACGGTGATGACCAAACGCCCCTGGCGGGATGTGCATCGTTAAGTGGATGGTTGACCCTGAGAGACGAGCTTCATGTCTCAGAGAACGCGAGACAGACACCCCTGTTTTGGGGGCATGGCAAGTTTGATGACAAGGTCTTGTTTGAGCAACAAGGCCATGGTGTCAAGATTCTTCAAAACGCAGGTGTGTCAGTCCAGGCGGGCTCTTATCCTGTGGGACACTCCTCGCATCCCGACGAAATTGATGCGTTTGCGACCTTCCTCGATAGTGTGCTCTATGGCGACGAAGAAGGATCCAAGAAGAAATGAATAGCTTAAATTATGTTGATAAAATAGCTACTCTGGACGTTCCTAGAGGGTGATAGGTGAGCAGAGCTCATTAGCAGCAAAACAAGGATGATCAAGCGTGCACCGTGCTAGCAACGCGTCTGTTGATTCATTCCTTGGTTGAGACCTTGAAGATTGAAGTTTCCCCCTAGAACCGAGAGGTCTGGAGCATTACCGCCCATATTTCCTCCAAGACCAGAGGCAACGAAGTGTTGCTGTTGACGAAGCTGATCTTCCGCTTCTTGACGCGCTTGTTCCCTCTCGGACTCGAACAAGATTTTACGCATTTCCGGAGCTCGCTGGCGAAGGGCTTGGGATGTCTTCTCGCGGGCTGCGTCATCACCAATTTCGAACCAGAGGCCGGTTTTCTCGTCGCGCTTCAAAAAGGCACCGTTGTTCTCGCGGATGCCGCGAACAATGGCCCTGGAAATGGCAGGCTTATCGTTCTTTCGTGCCTTCAGGTAGGCTCTACGATGAAGGTTGATGAGATCGCGAAAGTGACGATTTCCTGGGTGGACGTTGGTGCCTCCTCCACGGCCGCTGAGGACGTCGTTGTCATTAAAGTAGTTAATGCCTTCCTCAGACGCTGGGATCGGGGGAGGGCCGGAATCGTCATCGTTGGGAACGATATCGCGAGCGGCATCTGATGTGCGTTGTTTCTTGGAGTTATTGTCCTCGAATCTTCTTCACGCTTACGCTTTTCCTGCACTTCATCTCCATCATTAAGAGCGTCAGAGGAGGTGTTGTGGCGAGCGAGGACTTCCATGACAGAACGCTGCGCTGCATCTTGAGTCGTAAAAGTAAGATTACGCTGCTGTTGTGCGTTGAGGAGAGCAAGAGTATTCAAATCTCCGCCGGTGAGCTGATTGAAAAGGGCGATACGTGCTTCATCCGAATTCTGTTGGTTGTTTAAGGAGATGTTGCCTGGCATGTTGCCGGGCATTGGCTCTCCTTTTCGTTGAGTCTCGAACATGAGGTTGCTGTTCATTCTGCTTAGTGAAGTTGGAATTCTATGAAACGCGGAGAAACACACAACACAACGCGAACGGCACTAATATAACCCCAGTGCGAAAATTCCGTGCGACAAAAAAGACGACAAAATGTTGAAACCCAATAACGGAGGAACAACCCACAACCATTTGATTCTGAAAAGTGCGATCTGTAATGCTTTTAACCTTCTTCCTACATCTGTGAGGATAACTTCCTAATCATGATGCTCGCAAAGTTACAACATTGCAAACTTCATCAATTTTTTTTCGGAGTTCGCACGAGTTTGTCGCATGAAAAAAGCTAGCATGCGACAAAAAAAAATACGACTATTGAAAAATTAACACGAGGAGACTCGCATTGACACAATGATGTTCAGTCTTAAAACCGCCGTATTGGAGCTCTCCTTGGTCTCAGCGATCTCCGAAGTCTTCGTGTTACCACAGGAGTAATCCGAGATCGAACTCTGCGAGGAGCAGGTGGCTCCTCGTTTTCCTGAGAAGAATCATCTGGATTCACTGAACCTCGATTCGGAGGTGGTGGTCGGTTTCGATGCGGGATGACGTGAACCACAGCATCCATCTCGGCTGTGCAATAGTCTACCAATGATCTGCTTGTATGAAATAACTCATGGCAGCTCATGCCGTTGAAACGCTTGACACGACAAAGGCTGACCATGCACACAGGACACATGAACTTCGTCGTACGACCATGCCTGCAGTGCTTCGGATCTGGTTGATCATGCCTCTTTCTGCAGCACCAGACACAGCTTGTTGGTTTCGATTCCACTTTGCATAGAACATGTGGCAATGACTGGTCCAATCGTCTTTGAATCATCTCGCGACTTGTGAAGTACAGCTCGCGCTTGTTGTATGTAAAGACCTTCCGCTTGTGTTCAGAACACTTCCTTCTCCCGTCTGCTGGATGCTGATACCACCATCATCTCCTCCTTCACTGTCGCTGCTGTCATCACCTGAAACCTCGAGTGTTAGGTCTTTAGCAAGAGAACTGCAGAACTTTGAAAAAGACCCATACAGCTTTCGGTGTGCCTGGAATGCAGCATACGAATTGCACCCATCACTTAGCAGGAATGCAACAGAGCGACTGAGAATGTAGCTCTGATATGCATTATAAACTCGAGACATCAGAAGACGAAGCCATATGTGCCAATGGTGAGAGCTGTGCATGCCGAGCATGGCAGTTCTTCATGTACCGCGAGAACACATCAACAGGACCTTTGCTTCGATTCCACATTGCTACAATGGTCGGAATCAACATGCGTCCTGCTGGCAACGGTCTGCCCCGGGTCTTCACAAGATTATAGATTGCTCTCCATAGTTCCAACGTATTTTGAACAGTGTACTCGTCAACTGCATGCCTCAGCTTCATTCCTCCCAAACACGGTAAACGACCATGAAGTACCCAGGAAAGCTCACGATCATGTACCTCTTGCAATGCACATCGATATTGCTCAACCACCTGCTCATCAACATTCACATGAACAACACGAATTATCTTGTGCAATGATGCCACCACATAGAAAGCATGTCGCAGATTGCCACATGCAATGCCATGCAACAATTGACACCTGTACTCGGGCTCAGGAATCATTCGTTTAAAGTCGTCGTTCGTAGGAGGATCCGTCATAACAACATAAATCGTTGGACACGTGCCGTAGGTCCTGGCCAATGCGGTCTCTTTCATTACTGTTGCGGGGGTGCATTTGCTCTTGATCTCCACTATGAAAGGAATACCTTCGTCCTCGCCAAATATGTTTTCGTTCTCCGCAACTGCAATCGCATCGGGCGAGAATGCTGCATAGAACATACCTTTTGCACATAACAAGCCATATTCCCTGATATGTGTCACAACGAAATCGCTTTCCTGATCAAGAAACAGGGAAGTCTTGACAATACATTTGACTCATTGAGGGTACCTTCACGCATTGAGGTCGATGAGGCAAAGGGCGACATAAACCACTTCTCCAGAAGAAGTTCCAGTGGGCATTCCCGTTTGACTGATCAGATCCTCCCCATGAAAGCACTCTATCAATGAGAATTGTTTTGCTCCTGTCACCAGCAGAGATTTCGCTCGGCAAATATCTTTTAGGTGTGCAACCGACAACCCCACTAACTCATGTCTACTGTAAATCCGATCAGCCACAGCCTCATTTGGAATGAGTTCATTCGAGCATTTCAACCCAAGTATTTTACAGCTTGACAGGATATTGTGCGACAGCTCCCCTCCACTGGTGACACTGGCGGTGTAACGAGCCCGATGCGCATAGCGCTTCCATAGTGCAAGAGCAGTGGTTCCAGTAATTCGAAACTGACGCTGGTTGAACCATTCTGGAGATCGTTGCGTATCTGTCAGCTGCTCAACATGGTCTGCTTCAAACAGTCTAATTACTTCATCATCTGTAGGTTCTGGAGCGACATCGCATCCTCGTTGTCGGGTTACAAGGGTAAACTTTCCCGGTCCGTACCTGTCATCAGTCGTTTGCATGAGAACCACCCGGCCTAAGCCGTTTCGACTGGCCAGTGCATATTGATGTGTAACTCTTGAACCATTTCTTATCGCCTTCGTAGCCCAATAATGGGCTGATGCACCTTTCTCTGCAATAAGCCGCCGGTCTGGGCCCGGATGTTGGTCGTATGTAAAAGGGAACGATCGCATTCTCTTTGTTGTTCCCAAAAGCATAGCTCCAACCGACACACTCCACTGGTTGACTTCTCCATTCACTCCACCATATCCTCGATCCCAGAAGAAAGTGTTGCCATCGAGTCGGATTTGCGATTCGGATGATACGCCTGTCATACTCCTCTGCAATATTTTCACACAGTCCAAAGTTGACTCACCCCGAGCTGCAACATGCCCGCCAATATACAAACCAGTGACCACTGACACTGCTCCATGATGAATGACTCCTAACCCTTTGCAGGTTGTTGATCTGTGAGAACCCGTGATTGATGACCCTCTTTGATCGCATCCGAAGTAAGTCATCGTCCAAACCAACTTGGGTCACTCCTGCAACAAAAGCTAGCTCTGACCCAGTTGAACGAACAATTTCCATTGCTGCAGCCATTTCTCTGTCATGCTGCATAGGAGGTGTCCAAGTTGATGCTGATTCCTGCCTTGAAGTGCCAGACCGTGACAAAGCCTTCAAGATCTCTCGGTATCGAATGAGGTCCATACCCTGTCCTGCAGATGGAAAATTTGCTCGCTCATCCATATCAAAGTACAACGAAGGGGAGACTCGGTAGAATGAGAGCATCAATTCAATCCGAATGAAGGCAAGTATCTCTGAATTCGAGACGGAATCCCGAGATAAGTTCTTATTGATGAATTGCTTGATATGTCCCAGCAAATTAGCATCCATCCACGCCTCTAAAAACGAGCAGGTTCAACCTTCCACAGATTCCTGACTCTTCCGCCAAACATCTTGGCTTTCAGACGGTTAAGGACAATTGGTACCTCCTGGCGGGCCACCTCCAGCAGATGTCGGTCTACTACATCGATCTCGATAGTTGTCTCAAACTCTCTGATGAAGTTCCATTCTCCTATCGGTTCCTCATCGTCGTCTGCATCATCCAAATCAGCATCACCAGCTGAACCAGACATCAAATACATCATATCCTCAAGATCAGAGTCACTTTCATCGCCACCATCACTGTTGTTTGACATGATTGAGGGACCTTTCAAGAGCAAGAATTGATTTCTTGTTGATGCAATGGCGGGTGCTTGTTGTTGCTGCGCACTTCAAAGTGCACATACACCTCTGTATGAGGGTCTACAGATAATACCTACCGTATGTAGAACCTACAGTGTACAAAGACCTGAACTTTTAGTACGGAGACAGGGTGCACAACTGGTCTCTGGAATGCATGCAGGGGCAACAAGCGAACTTCAATTGTAGGCATCAATGAGAATCGCTGAAAAACATTTGTCGCACGAAATTTCTCGCTAGCTTTTTCGTAGGACAAAAATTTTGGGATATCCCAAAACTCGGAAGATTTTTGTCGCATGCCATGCGACAAAAAATACTGGG
>JAKSYS010000651.1:0-35251 GCA_022925895.1 Fragilaria crotonensis | reverse complement strand
TACTGTTGTACTCCGCGACACCGAGCACTCTACCAGTAGTAGAGTCATGTATCCTACTTGTACTTGTGGACAAATCACTTTACACTCCAGTACAAGTACGCGTAACCGTTGGCATTGAAAAAACGAAAAAACTGATAATCGAGCGATGCCTGTCTCCACCAGTCGTAGATGTGCTTGGCGTCTTAATCAATGAATATTGCATATATGTACCACGTCTATGAGTTAAAATGCCGCATGGTGGGAGTTGGGATCAGGCCTCATTATTTTCATGAGCAAAACAACTGCTAGAGCTACTTCTTGACCCACGATAACGTCTTCGACGAAGAAGTGAGCGAGTGCTGCGAAGAAGCTAAAGATGATGGACATCGAGTGCAGCCGTGACCCAGTTGACTGCCGTGTCAACAACTAAAATCGATGTCACATGTGCCAAAATGCAAACGAACGAGAAGATGTAGAGTGCGGCCCATGCTTGACAACGAGTCCCTGTTGGAGGACTTGTCATGGAATTCTAGATTCAGTCTGTGAGAGGTGATCGAACGTGAATTTGTGCGGCTCGACATTGGGACACGCTCCTCACCCCGCACGTGGTGCCTATTCATAGCACTCAGAAGTACTCGCAGGAGTTACAGGGGAGCGATTGTATGCTAAATCAACAACGCAACACCACTCATATCACCACTTCAGTATCTCAAATCTCAACCGACAACAACGCAAATATCGTTTTCCGGTAAGGAATGCATTCGTATTCAGGCACACTCGGTTGAGGATACTCTGACATAGGAAAAGATACATGAGGCGGAACGGTCCAACTGGAAACGGCAATGCATGACATTAGGCGAAAGGAGTACGACATAAAGGCCCACTGGCGACATCTATTTTCAAGTTTTGGCACATCCTACCGTAATGCAGTAAATGTGTCGCGTTTGTGTCGAACCAAATCCCGAAGGCATCTACGAGTACTCCACATACTCCAGTTATAACATCAAGCCTTCCCCGCAATTCAGGACAACGGAGTTTGCAACAATAGTGAAGCCACGCTGCACAACTTCACTGATACACTGAATTTCTTGTCAGTCTCGTTCGCTGATACTGCAATTAACATGTGATGACGTGCAGGTATTTCGAAGAAAGGAAAACAAAGCATGATAGGAGTACTTCGACAAGGGCAAACTCCGTATGTCATACTATTACCCTGCCCGATACTGTAGCTAAGTACTGGCGTGGACATTTCGAGGCTTTATTCTGTGCTCCTTTCCATGTTTCCTGCTGCTCTGGCATATAACATGCTGGACGAAGCAGTATCCGTATTCATCATAGAGCGTAGAAGGCGTGAGAGTAGGTCTTCGCAACTACATTGACATCGGAGTGCCTGGTACAGCATTTACAGGAGAAACTTCGAGCTTGGTGTCACGACTTCAATATCTAATTGTTAGATATTACATTCGTCGTCCATCAAGGGTGGTGATCTTTTAGCTGTCATCTCGCATCGTTCATAACTCCAGCTCCAGAGGCTAGGCATGCGTGCTGGCACTCCTCAACCACACCTCTGCAGTGCGACGCAAAGCCCCGGTCTCTTCACCACGATACTCCATCCGGGCGATTTCAGCGTTCATGTAGTTGACCGCAAAGGTCTTGAAGTCTCTAAGCGCATCGCGTCTGCTTGCAGCTCGCTCCCAAATTTGATCGAGTGAAAAGGCGGTTATGTCATTGCGCAAGCCGGGTGCACAGAATGTGGAGTTTGACAGAGTGCTGGAGCAGTCCACAGGGTGCAATGCGTAACGATATTGCATGAACTCATGAGCAAGCTTGTCATTGCCCGACATAATGCCAAGGATCTTGGCACACGCTTCGCCTTCCTGTTCGTTTGGCGAGCTAGCCGTACAGAAATAAGCAACAGCGGCAGATGCAGCTTTACTGGCATAATCCCTGTCGCCGTCCATAATCTGATCATAAACAAGCTTTGCCAGATCAATGTTGCCAACTGGATTCTCATCACAGATAACCATCATTGGCCTGGAGGGATTCGGAGTGATGGGAGCAGGAAGTAACTTGTCGTCGGTGGCGTGGCTTTCGACTCCCGGTGCAACAGTTACAACAGCGCTGGTGACACGAGCTGCCATAGCGTCATATTCGTCATCGTATGTCAAAACACTGCGATAGCTCTGACTGCCTCCAAGAGGAGGAGTGACGATGCCAACACCGTATCGAGTGCCACCACGAGATCGCTTGGCCTTTCTTGCATACTCTTCTAACTTCAAGGCAACCTGAGAAACAACATGAGCCTGTTCTCTGCGCGCAACGCGCTCATCGACCTCCTTTTCCGAACTGCAATCAGGCTCATCTACGACATCCAGCTGTGAAACCTTGGCATCGTCTGAACCAATAAAACTGTGAATGGTTCCAACAAGCGAGAGGTCGACAGCAATATTAGCGTCTAGCTTGTGTTCATCGATCTCGCGATGGACACGGGGTAGTACCTTGTGTTTACTGTCCCCTTCCTGCTCGACACCTATGATACTCCTCTTTAGATTTCGGCTCGGCAACTTCAATTTCGTAAGCCGATTCGTCGCTGCTCTTGCTCTCCTCGTCGTATCCTTCGTCTCCAACGCCGGCGTCGTCGCCAGCTTTACGTGAATAGTTGGAGAAGCGATTCTTTCGACCATCAACACCAGGACAAGTCCTCCTTCTAAGCAAATGAAGACCTTCGGGATGGTCACGATGAAAGAGTCTATGCTTGTAAATCCAAAAGGTGCGTTCACGGTTCACTTTTCGAAAGTTGTAAAAGTTAAGTTGTCGAACGAGAGACTGAAACCGAGAATGGCGGAAGTACTGAGGTAACGTTTCTGATTCGAGTCGATTGAGGTCAGCACCAATCTTGAACGCATCTCCGTTGGCAGTCCACTGCAGAATGTCACAAAAGAAAATTCGGGTTAGTTCGCGCAATAGCACACACGCACTCGGAGTTGACGATGTCGGATGGATTTGAATTTTCGGTCGGATCTTCCAAGAAAATAGCCGAATCTTCTCGTGCTCATAACCTTTCCTGGCAACCTCAGATCGCAGTAAAATCATTGGACAAGAAAGTCGCGAAATCGAAGCGAAGTGAAGATTCCTCAGCATTTTCTCGCACCAAACTTCACAAGTGGTAGTACTGTGGCGATAACGTCTCCACAGCGGCAGCGCCGTACGAAAACCAGGGTACGAGTAGTACAGAATCCGATCCGATCCGATGATCAGGTGTGACGAAGATTTTGTTGACCCTTTAAATCAACAGGGAGTCCAACTTCGAGACCTGAGGCACTTCCTGGTCCGTTCGCATCCTCTCCTAGACATAGAGAAATCGTACAACACTGGGGAGGAAATCGTAATAGATTGACTTGATTTTCTGTGGTAGATACGTAGAAGAAAACACCCCTGCCTTGAAGCGCGCCAACGGCGAAATCGATTGGAGATCACACAACTCATACGACAGACAAAAGTAAAAGAAATCCAAGTGTTGTTCGGAAAAGGTTACGTGCGTTGTAGTGGTCAACCGGACCGGAAGACGCGCAAGTCGTTGCGAAGAACAAATGCTGCTCTGAGCCACTTACCGAGATAACATCATCAGGCGCTCCGTTGACCATCTGATAAAGCTTCAAAATGAATCCTGAAGGAACGGATCCGTCTTTGCTAGAGGATGGCGCTGCATCGTTGAGGGGAGAATCGTGTAAGATCGATGAATTCGACATTGGCATTGTTCTTTGAAATTTTAGAATGTGATCGAAGTTGGTGCACCAAATTTGAGAAGTCCTCTCCAGGTCGAAGGGACAAGATGTCTCTGTCATCATGGACCGGTATTTGTTTGGTCGGACTAATCAAACATTCGATGATTGGCCATTGGCCAGTGCTAGACCTACCCCACGGCAGAAGTTGGAGCCTACGTCACGTACGAGTAAAAATGTTTAACGAGAAGCTGAACGCTGGACGGATTGAAAGTTTGGCGGCTCTACTAGTAGAGCGGTACAAGCACAAGTACTGGTCCAACAGTAGAATGCACTCGTGCTCTGGGATCTGGGATACGGGGATACGAC
The DNA here is from genome assembly GCA_022925895.1 of Fragilaria crotonensis. NCBI lineage: Eukaryota > Bacillariophyta > Fragilariophyceae > Fragilariales > Fragilariaceae > Fragilaria > Fragilaria crotonensis. The sequence goes on along the minus strand of JAKSYS010000651.1, from coordinate 31,181 downwards.
AACTGGTACAGTGAACAGTATAGAGTATAGTACTCGGTGCTCGGACTGAGTTCTTGTAATAGTATGAGGTAGTACGGTATACGGTACTAGCGTACTGAGTCTGGAGTACGTCATAGCGATGCTTGCCGTGTCGTTCATAGTAAATAGATAGTAGATATAGTGTTATCATACATATGAATCAACTGTATGTTGTATTACATACTACCGGTAGTGCATGTATTATTGGATTCAGCATGAGTTGGAGCATGTTGAGTAATGAGCAGTCTGCTGTCTGCTTTCTTGTATGGGTGGTGGGACAGGGGAGGTGAACAAGATGACTTCAATGGTACGCTTCGCATGCGCGTAAGATGCTCGGAGGGCGCTGTATAAAAATACAAAATGATAGGTGCAGATACTACTCTGGAGTAATAGTGTGGTCGTAGCAGGGTCAAGGGTCAACTGTCAACAGCCAATAACTGGGGTGGGTGTTGTTGACTACCGGTAGACCTACCGCAGTTGTCAGTTGAACTCCCTATCAGGAACCAGTACTAGCATCCTTTTACATCACGCGTAGAGAATTGGATCCAAGTCAAACTCCTCCTGCGTGGGTGCTCACCAGGTACAACCACAGTTGTTGCTTGTTCCGAAAAGCATGTATTGGGCGATAGGGGAGTAACTCGAAGTTTACTACTCTAGCAGAGTGCCTTGTTCAGAGATTTTGGCGATTTTCAGACCGACGAATCACAAAAGTTTTCGAAAATCTCAAAAATATATATATATGGAATGTGTGTATCATATTTGCGCTGGTCTACTTTTGTACCTGGTATGTCATACCGTACTTGTGTATGCTCCATTCTTCGTCGCATATAGTACGCGGAGTACTACAGTACATGGTAATGGTAGTAGGATTTACAGTACTTGTACCCTTGTACCTGGTACTTGTAGTAGTACACCGGTGTACTACCGGTAGTACTTGAACTAGATTCGTGCGTCCGTCGCCCATGCCTATCTTTGACAAACTTTGGACTCTGGAAGTGTTCGACATTCCTTGGTGGTTGGAAGATGTTTGCAGGTGGTCTTGAAAACGGATGTTAAGCATTCTGACATTCTGACGTCACATTCAGGGAATCTCCATGTACATGTATCATAATCATACTGTACCGTTTCGATTAGAATGCAAGGAGATGACGTCAATCTTGATGTCACAGTACTAACCCTTTCACGTACAACGTAGGGTCATACAGTACTCCAGTAAGACAGTAAAATAAGGGAAAGGATGCTGATTGGTACGGCATGACGTCATTTCCTTGCATTCTATGCATATACAGTAATCGAAATGGGTGTGATGATTGATGATTGATGATCCAAAATTACATGTTCATCAGAGACGGGAATATCTGAAAATATCAAACCCATGGGTACCCACGTAAACCTACGCTGATGGAAGTGCCAGCCCAAACCCACCCATAACCCATACAATCTACCAAGACCTAACCAAACCCACCCAAACCCAGAAGGCAGTACTGGAGTAGATGATTCTACTACTACCGGTAGCAAACACCTACTGTCATTTTTTGCTAGGATTTGTCGGCCCACCCAGACCCACCCATGAAATCCTGAGCTCACCCAACACCCACCCTTAACCCAATGGGTTTGGGTGGGCCGTGGGTTTGGGTGGGCTGGGTTTGAAATTCCCGTCTCTGATGTTCATTCAGAAGCCACCAGCCACCAGCCACCACCCACGCACGAAGCATGAGGTGATGCGCACTACCCACGTAGTTTGTCTGTCTGTCAGTTTCCCTCCAAAAAGCCTGCCCGACCAAAAGAGGATGGGGGGAAAGGGGGCCAGGCGATGTCACTCTCTATATTTGATAGATAAATACATCTGCGAGCGGGTCCGTTGGGCATGCACGAATAGGTTCAATCTTATTTCCTCCGTCATTGAACTTTTTTGAATGATCGAAGATAAATTATTCGAATATAGATACTTGTATGGATCGAATTTTGAAACTATCCCCGTGCATATAGGGTGGTTTGAATAATCCAACGTTTGATGGGGCAATAGCGCCCACTTGAAAAGGGCGATCCCCTGCAGCAAAACTTCCGCCTGATCAGGCAGCTCCGTTTTGACACAATCATCCTTGTTGTTGTTGCAGTGTTCTCTGCAACCAGCATCAAGTTAGTCCGTGAAGTCTCTCCGATTGGATTGGTGAGACGATCGTGAGGCTTAGCACTTTTGTTGAAGAAGGGGGAAACGCGAAACGAAAGAAATAAAGCTACGACAACCCTGACATCTTGTCTCACGCTCTGAAGTCCAACTGTGCTACTAAATATCGCTGCGTTAGTTAACAGCTGATCTGTTGTTGCTTCCTATTGAAACTTGAAACTTGAAACCATCAACTCTCTGCGACGACCACACGCAATCACCATCTAAACCCAACAAATATTATCGGACTCAGTTGAAGTTATGCTGAATCTGGTGTGCTAGATCAAGTGTGAAGGAGTTTGACCACAGATAATGAGCGAGGAATGGTCTGCCGGTAAGAGTGGCCATTCGGAGCGTCCTGCTTTAGAAGACCATCCACCTCAACGTCTTGATGGATCCATGCCATCTGCTCCTGGGAACGAAGCGGCCTCGAGCAACGGACCTGATCACAATCCTCATCATGCACCTCCGCGCTATCCACCACCTCCGGGACCCGGTGGCTATCCTGTCCACGACCCCTACAGCCAACCGCCTCATGGAGCGTTGATGCCGCCGCCACCCATTCCTCCTGAAGCTGCGGCGGCGGCGGCAGCCGCTGGATATCCGCCGATGCCTCCTCACTATCAGCAACCACACTGGCATCCAGGATACGGTCCGCCCCCTCCGTATGGTCATATGTATCCTCCCTACGCAAACCCATACGCACCTCCTGCACATTATCAACCGATGCCACCCTATGGATACGATCACCAGATGGCGGCAGCACAGCATGCTTATGGAGAGCAAATGGCGGCAGGTTACCCACAAGATCATGATGTGCACAACGATGGAGATGATGATGACGAGGGAGACAACGATTTGGAGGAAATCGGGACCTATGGATCCGCTGCGCGGATGAAGATGTACGTCAAGTCCAAGGTCCCTACGCGACAAGAAATCCTGACCGACGAGCGCGAAAAAATGCACAATCGCGATCGCGTGCCGCCAAGTTAAGAGAGCGCATGCTTGAGCTCAAGGTTAAGGAAGAACCGGCGAAAACGGATGAAGAAAAGGCTATCTTCGACCAGTTTGAATCACGGCGTCAGCGAAAAAATGATCGATCTAGGGAACGCGCGATTGAGAAGAAGTCTGAGATCGATCGCATTCTAAACAAGCCCGAGCGAAAAAGAACGAAGATAGAACGTCAATTTCTGGAAACAGCTTTAACCGCGAAGCAGCGAAAGAATGAAGGTGATCGTCTGAGGAGACAACGGATTAAGGCTTCAGGCAGAAAGGGACAGAACGATTCAGACGCGTCAGTTCGTCCCAAGTACAACCGACCCGAAATACCGATGTCGCCTCTCCCATCTCATCAGTACCCTCCGCCGGGATCGCACTATCCGTACGCGAGTCCGAGGGGTGCTTCAAGCTTCTGGCGGTGGCGTACCGCTCCCTTTCGTGCCTCCGGCGCGTGAACAGCGAAGCCAGCTACACCTTCCTCAGCACTCTGCGCAAGTGGAACAGAGGCGACATCCAGACGGATCTATGACAATTTCGATTGGTGGGAGTCGCGGCGAAGAGATGGGAGATATGCTAATGATGTACGGGGATAATGCGGCTGATCATGAAGTTGATCCCCACCAAGAGCAAGGTGGAAATGGAGAGGAGGACGATGAATAGCTGTTATGATTACATATGAGAGTGTGCTGCCTGCAGGGTTGTTAAGATAAACAAATGGATTTAGGAAGACGTGAATACCTGCTACTCCTTTCGTTACTATTTTTAATGCCCCAATATCATTCAACCTAATACAATCCTATTACGTACATTACACATCCATGCCTTCGCAGTCTGAATCCATAAGTTCGATGGCATCATCAACTCTCATCCCAGAATTCCTTGATAACGACTCACGTCGAGTAGGGGTCGGGCCATTGCGGCAGGTGTCGCTGATCGATTTCGATTCGTCGGGTAATTGTTTGCTCTCGGAGCTCACATTACTCTCGGAGAGCGTTGCAGGCTCCTTCTCAAGTCGTACAAATGGTTGCTTGCCATCAACCTTCGCTTCGCCCATTCCAGAACGTTGCTTCAGCGCATCCCGGACCTCCGGAACGCATGCGACCTTCACCACACTTCCGTCGACTACGTGAGGGTCGCTGTCATTGGTATTTGACGTTAATTTCGCAGTCGTTAAGCTCAAGGATTGCTTCGATGCAGGTGCTTCGTGATGTGACTCTCCATCTTTGGAGGTGATCGCGTTGTTGGACGAAATAGGAAGTTCAGCCTGGTTGACGGTAACGGTCACACCTTCTCAGCTATTGCAGCAGCTTCAGCCTCTGTGTGTGACGCCTCAATCGCCAAATCTCCAGACTCCATCTGGAGCATTTCCTGGAACTGGATATCACTGATAACGGACGTTGAAGATCCCTTAGTAATTTTGGTTGGATCCGGCGTTGACTCATCAAATAAATCAAGGAGACCCATGCCTACCAAAATGCTATCTTTCATAACAAGGCTCTTCTTCGTTGCGTTTGCCTGTTCACTACTTCCTGGGTCAACTGCATCCGCGAGAGAAGGGCTTCCATCAAGTTGCTTCTCAATCATATCCAAGATGCGTGTGCGATTCATTTCATACCATTCGGCGTTTCGCTCCTGAACATCGCAGTCCTTGTTCATGGGGTCGTTGTTGTCATTACAGTACCAAGTTTCGGGAAGATCCTCTTCGGATTTAAAGAAGAGAATTCGCCATTTTTGGCAGCTAGAACGAGTTTTGGGTGTTGGTAAATGATGTGGAACGACGAAGCTCCAAAAAAACAGCCGTGCTTACCTATCGCATTGGACCCAGGTGTCGATTGATTGAATTTCAGCAATTTCCCGATCGGTGAAGCTTCGCTCAGGGAATTGCTGGTCGACAACTCGCGCGGCTACTCCTGACTTATTCATTGAACGCTTATAGATCTTCTCTTCCATCGAACCCTGTGTTATGAAACGATACCCAAAGACAGGCTTCTCTTGGCCATAGCGATAGCATCGGTGAAAAGCTTGGCTTGAAACCGTCGGATTCTAGAAAAGATGTGTAAGTGTCGTGTTTGGAGAATAGCATCATCAACACAAAAAACACATACCCAATGGTTGTCGAAAATGACAACTCTGTTTGCCGCGACCAAGTTTATTCTACCACAGATCCAAGGGGTGTTAGTATGATGTCGCCAAAACGTGTAGAAAGAAAAAATCGGAAACCTACCCGATGCCTCCTGCTTCGATAGACAACAAGAACGCCTTGATGCCTCCAAGCTCTTCGTGAAAAGACGAAACAAGATCGCCACGCTCCGAGGAATTTACGCTGCCATCGATGCGGAGATAGTCTACTCCTTTCTTCCAGCTCCCAAGCCCTGGGCTACGTTCATGGCCTTTGCAAAAACGATCCCAATCAGTGCTCTCCAGCACCTCTTCGATGAAGTCCAATGTTCTCAAGCACTGAGAAAACACAACAACTTTGTCTCCCACAGCAATGGCATTCGCCAGGATTTGCAGGAGCAAAAAGATCTTGTGTCCGTGCCGCACAGACCTAATCTTCGATTTGTCCTTCACTGAAAGCGCCGATTCGATCCAAGGATACTCCATCTGCCTCCTGCCTCGAGACAGAGACAGCTTGTCGGAAACCACAGCTTTGGCGACAGGACCAACCTCAGGTGCCGGCACCATCGGGGAGGGAATTTCTTTCTCATTCAGCAACTGAGCACCAGGTTCCGCTCTGAAGGAGATTCTCGCGGTGGCCGCAACTCGACCCGTCTGATCGTCCTCAACATTACTGCTAGCCAATCCCATCGCTTGTTGCATTTCTTTATCATTCAGCAACTGAGCACCAGGTTCCGCTCTGACGGAGATTCTCGCGGTGGCCGCAACTCGACCCGTCTGATCGTCCTCAACATTACTGCTAGCCATTCCCATCGCTTGTTGCATTAGACAATAGGGGTGATTATGCAACGGCCTGATCATTTGATAGTGACTTATAAACGAGAGCTTATCAGCCCCCTGTAGCCTCTTCGCGTATCTTTCAAAGCTTCTGTACAATCTCGACTGCAGCTTCGACTGCCGAATGTACAAAACTGCAGTTTGGCATGGGGGGAGGTCCCTCGTGAGGTACGACACGCCACGCCTTTGCATGAATGGGGCCATTGTATTGAAAAGCAGCTTTGACGTGCGAACCTGCTCCGCCACCTGTCGTGTGGTTGAGTCGGACGCAAGACCTGCCATAATTTTTTGGATGAACTTCCTGTCGAACTCGGCAAAATTCCCAAGTGATCCCGGTCGACACCAATCCGATAATTTGTAGTATTCTATGAAATCGAGAAGTTTAAGATGGAAGGTATGATGCTAGAGCTTGACAGATTGCGACACGCAAACGTACCTTTCAGATTATTGACGAAAGGTGTTCCAGTTAATGCGATTCTTCGTTTCGTCTTGATGGGGCCGAGCACTTTCGAGATCTCGGATGTGTGAGTTTTCAATAGAGTGTGAGCTTCATCAATAAATACCACGTCTGGTCCAGGGTCACGAAATAATAACTAGTGAAGCAAATTGATTAGTACAGAGGCAGCATACCTGCGAATCTAGCAATAGGAACTTACCGCGGCATCCGTCTCTTTCTTTGCAAGCCTAGTGAAAGCCTCTGCTCCAATCAAAAGAACGCCTCCCAATTTCGACCAATTTTGAACAATTTTCGGACGGCTGGTCATGCGCACAGAAGAATAGTCGAAATATCGCACAGAATGCTGGAGCTTTCCAGTCCACTTGTCAAATTCATTAGCCCAATTAACAATAGTGTTCACGGGCACAATCAGCAAGATTTTGTGCAGAAATGGCTTCGAATCCTCGTCCCACGGGTGGCGGAGAGAAGGGTGGTGAAGTAAGGTATGCACAAGAGCAACGACTTGCAGCGTTTTTCCTTCGTCGATCAAGTGAAGAAGTGAGATACATGCTGAACGATTCAGAACTATGAGACGAGGGCACGTACCTAATCCCATCATGTGAGCCAAGATGCAGCCCCCAACATCTCGCTCTTCAAGGGCTTCTTCCCGAGTAGTTACGGTTGCAAGATCCTTGCACGAGTTTTGCCACATGAATTTGATCCCATCGACTTGGTGTGGCTTTAGTTTGGACGCCAACTCCCGAGCTAATCGCACGGACCGAGTCCCAACACCTTCGTCTTCAGAGCACAATTCCACGCATGAATCCCAGAACTCTCCGTGACGACACGGGCTGGGTTCTAATGTAATACGCATGTCATCAGCCTCTCGAGCGTTTGTGCCAGCAAAGCCAATGCGATTCTTCTGCATCATACCAGCAGCCGATGGCAAATCTCCGATTTTGATAGGGACTTCCCCAACATCCCTCTGATTACTCCAAGTCGGGGGTCCGACGCCCTCTGCGGTGTCGGCATTCCGTCTTGTGCTGTTCCTTTGACCAGGAGGCGAATGCCTTGCGCCATTCTTCTGTCTCATCAGGATCGATTGGATGGTATCACGGCGGATTCGAGTGCCACAACTAGACTTGAACGAGGCTAGAGCGAACTCGTTTTCAATGGCGTTTTCGTCGCTCTGCTTGTCTATCCTCATCACCTGCGAACCGGCATTCTTGAGCTGCAGGTCATCCCTAGCCATGTATTGATTAAGTTTCCTATCAATGTATTCTCTTGATTCGGAGCCCGGAGCTTTCCACTGCCTTCTACTATCGAGTAGCTCCTCTGTCTCCCAATCTTCAGGTTGTGAACTAGTACATAAATCCTCGACCGTCGACAAAGCATGTTTTTCCTCGGCATCCGAGTCACAAGAATCATCTGGGAAAGGGGTGATGAAGGGAAGGTTAGAGCAAGAGTCTTCAGTTATTCTGCAAGTCAGGGCATGGGACGTCGACAAACCTTCACGATTCTTCTTTCGTTGCTCCTCCGATTTTTGTTGCTGAAGTACACGTGCATTTTCCTCATCAATGCGCTTTTGGATTGCTGCGTCGGCCCGTCGCCTCCATTTGCTGTCGTCAGGAGTAGGAAGGTTAGGTGTTTTCCTTTCTGCTCGATATTTGTAGAATTGATCGTCCGAAATGCCGTGCCTATTCAATCGTTCCAACAGGTCAACCTTCTTGTCCTGTACTCGAACGCTGTGCTCCATATGCTCGGTTTTCCATAATTCGACCTCTTGGGCTACGAGTCGATCGAGATCGTAGGTGGACCTGACAGTTTTGCTGAATTCCTTGCGGATTTCCGCTTCAAGTCGTTGAACATTATCGTCGTCCCACAGCTGGTCGCAGTGTTCCAAATCATCTTCGATGACATCCAGTTCGGCCACAATCCGTTTCGCCTCGGAGTCATCATCGCTCTGCCGTCCCTCATTTTCGGACGTCGCAGCTGGAGAAATATCGCTCGGTATCTGTAATGCTGCTAACGGACTTGGAGGATTGCATTGAATGCAGGCCCAGCTCCGGGCGTCTTCTCGCATCAAGCGCTGCACATGTTGGACTCCAACAAGTCCTCCACCCCAAGCTTGAGCAGTGCACGTTTCACAAAATCCACTGGGACAAGCGTCACAGAGTAGCAACGGTTCCCCCTCTTCGCCAGCACCGCACGCACAACAAAATTCCAAATCGTCTTGGTCGTCAGGGACGTCCATCGCCGCCAGTTCGTCGCAACACACCAGACAACAAGGGACCATGAGAGTCGGATGCACGTGCATAGCGTACAAGGCCGCGTGGCCGTCTAGGTCCTTCACTCTCTTTTTACAAACCCAGCAATGCGACTGGAGAAAGTCTGTTGTTACAACCTCATCCTCTTGAAAGACAGTGGGTGTGGAAGGTCGTTCAAATGATTCCCAGTTTGGCGAGAGAGGCTTTCCAATTTTTTGTCGTTTAGACGGAGATGTGACTCGTCGTGTTTGGTCGTTGGAGACGTTCGAATTGTCATCAGATTTTATCGTCTTATTCATCGTCATTTTTCCTGTGGTCCCCAAGTACTGTGGCTGTAGCCGCCGTTTCCCAGTTGACGAAAACGGTTGATACCCTCGTGGGGAATTCTGTTCTCCAGAGGATGCTAATGGTAAACTTGATGAGTATTCTGTTTTCCGAGTTGTCTTGAAATTGAGTTTGTTGGATGGCGATTGGTTTCTGCCAGCCCCATCATTGTCTCTGGATGTCCGGCCCCCAGAACGAGCCCTCTTCAAGTAGTGTTCCGCGCCAAAAGATTGACCCGGAGAATTGCAAGCCGATTTCCGAGCCATCCGCTTACCGAGCCATAGTTTCTCGCGGTCATCTGACAACCAGTGTTTTACATCGGGTTCGTCATCGTCCTCGTCATCGTCAATGACAATGACAGTTGGTCGTTTGGAAGGACCATTAGTGCGAGGAACAAATGCGCCCTTCTTTGAACCACCATTGGCGGGCGGTTTTCCATCTATCGTGCCGCCGGAAGGACTGGGCGCCATCTTGAACTGTCTGTGCAACTGTTTGTGGGATCTGAATCCAGTTCTCTTCTCGTAGCTCTCCGCTTCTTTGACAATGCGCCTAACACCTGACACCAATAAGGCATCTATGTACAACAATCATTGAATTGTAGTTCTCTGTGCAAATTGGCGCTACGCGTAGTACACTACAGTACACCGTATTTCAATGTATGCTCAAGACATCCAGAATCCAGAGTCCTGAGACACGATTCTACGGTATTCATCCTTCATCCTATGTATGCATATATATGTGTGAAAAAGTGAAACCTGCTTCATCCTTATGTTACTACCGGAATTTATGTAGTATATTCATATATTCATGTATTTCATGTATGTATTCGCCAGGTACGAAACCAACGGAGCACATGCATACTCCGGGACGGCCAGCCATTCCCACGTCAGATCATGTACTACAAACGTACATAGAGCGCTTATCTACCTGTAACTATGACAAGGGATAGGAGTTTTACGCAATAAACGCCAGAACGACGAAGTCAGAAGTCCGAAGTAGTAGCACGTAGTAGATGTACTGGATTACAAGCTCGCACTCAAATATCAGTATGCATACTCGCACGTTGCACCTTGCACCTTGCAAATCTTGCATGTCTTCGTACCAGTGATAACAGTCGAGGTGTTGTGCGTTGTACTCAGGCGTCATCAGGGACCATATCTGTAGTCATGGTATCATACACCATGTACGACAGCCCATGTATAGCCTGAAGACGGTTTTTCACGAAATACAAATGCTCTACAGGTGACAGGTTGCACCTATAAAGAGTGTTGCCAAAAGGAGGTTTAGGCGGGTGAGGCTCTGTACTTGTTGGTAGTGTTCGATGCGGGGGCTCCTGCCGTACGCGCGAGTAACGATTTCAGCGCTGGAGTGCGACTACAGTCACCTTAACAATTCCACTCCGAAGCACTATAGTCAAGTTATCCTTACTTTAAATGTCAGAAACTTCTCACGTCCCTCTCGCTCCTGGCAAACGATCTGCAGCACGTGACTTTGTTAGCCATTAACCCAGTCGTCGACGAAGGCCACGCACTCCTCCAGTAGTGGCACCGACGGCTGCGCCTGCCGCGGCTCCGTCGGCTGCACTCATTCCAGGAAGAATTGCCCCTGCAATGGCTCCCTTGACCGCTCCACCTGCAGCACCACGTGCAGCTCCTCCGATGACTCCAGGTCCGCGTCGTTGATGGTATTCCTGTTGTTGATGGTGTTGCTGAGGTGGAGGTGAATGCGAATGGTGTTGCTGGGGAGGTGGGGGTGAATACGCCGCAGGAGCTGGTGCTTGATTCATGCGTTCAATCCTGGCTCGCAATTCGGCAATTTGCTTCTCAAGTTGTGCGTTCTGCACTTCAAGTTGCGCGATCTCTTCTGCCTGACTGGAATCAACATGGTTACTGCCAGCGTGAGTTTCGGCTTCAATGCCACGGAGAACTTTCTTGGCCTGCAGACGAGACAGAAATTGCGTTAATGAAAGTGTACGCAACATAACAACGTGGGTTTTTCCGACATCCGCCTGGCACAGAGACTTCTCTTGGCATACCTGCAGGCCTGAAAGGCCCAAATCTCCAGTTAGATCATCGAGAGTGAGGGAACACAAAAGATCTCCGTCGACAGCACTCTCGCGGAAGGGTTCAATCTTGGACCCAAGTCCGATGGCATTGAGCCAGATGCAAACTTCGTGGTTGTCAAAGTCCTTGATGGAAATGGTCATGATGCCTTCTCCTCCTTCTTGACTTTTTCTCAGTTATGGGATTTCGGCGTTCGAAATGTACTGCTACCAGTGGGAACGCAAGTTCATCTCTACCGGTAGATATGTACGGGACACTCAAGCCATCGAGCATATATATTATGTGTATATGTCATAGTGATCGAAGATCCAGTTCTTCTTTCTTCGGAACGCCGCTTAAGTGAGCTATCCTGGATTTGTAGGATTCCATTAAATTTTTGGAAACAATGATCACCTACTAGTAGGTGGTACTACAACACAACGACATACAAAATTTGGGATATGGGATTTGGAATGTTAAATGTCGAGATGTCGGGATTGGGAAATGCGAATCCAACATAATCCAAGAAGTCATAAATAGAACACTTACTTGACGTAAGACGAAGTGCGAAAACCAGATCATTCTTCACCATGCTAACCTACAAGCCAGTCAAAGAATACACCGTCGAGGAGGTCGCCATCTGGGTGGAGTGCATCGGTCTGGACAGTGGACCATTCAAAGATAATGCAGTCGATGGTGATATGCTCTGTCATTTGACGCCGGAAGAATTGTCAGGTGATTTGGGCCTTTCTGGTCTTCAAGGTGCGTTATCAATGATATATTATTGGAGTTTATCAATATATTATTATTAGAGATGTGCCTGCGGCATAACAGGTCGTACTTTCCAAACTGCAACTAACACATCTCGTGTCGCGAAGTCAAGAAATTTCAAGGGAAATTGCAGTTTACACACGAATTGGTGGCTCCTCGGGCAGGTGGGGCTGGAGGAGACGGCGACGATGCATCGGCTCGTTTGGCCCAATTGAAAGCTGAGAATGCCGCCTTGACGAAGGAGTTGTATGACCTCAGGGGAGTTGAATCTGCGCTGCAGTCTCCTGCTCCACCTCCGAGGGCGCATTCACCTCCACCTCCCCAACAACACCATTCTCCTTCCCCTTCGCATTCACCTCCACCTCAGCACCATCAGCGACGAGGACCTGGAGTTATCGGAGGAGCTGCACGGGGTGCTGCCGGTGGAGCGGTCAAGGGAGCCATTGCAGGGGCAATTCTTCCTGGAATGAGTGCGGGCGACGGAGCCGCGGCAGGCGCAGCTGTCGGTGCCGCTAGTGGTGGAGTGCGTGGACTTCGCCGACGACTGGGCTAACAGAAAAAAGTTCGGATTCCATTATGTAGCATCCTAGTGACTAACATTACTAGACAGGCGTGCCCTCCTAGGAGGGTGGATATAGTTGAAACGTTCGTTGTGACGTGACACGGCAGTGCGAGTGTGTCACGTACGCCAAAGTGCACTTCTGATACTCTAACCTTTCACGTGGCCGTCATATCCCACTTGTTATGATTCGGAACCAGGCACCTTTTCATTGTGAGGTAGCAACATGTCATTCCTTGCCATCCATGTGTGGCTTGTAATAGCCGTGTGACAATGTTGTTAACGTTGAGCAGCTAAGCGTTATTCATTTTTATGTAGCATAGGCGGTGAGAAGAAGCATATATTCAGCTTACGCTCCCGTCCCAGGGATATCACCTTGTATAAAGTCATTTGCCCTTTTCGTGGTACACTCGTATGGGAGTGTCCATTATGGATTGGAGTAACTTTGAACGGGTCGAGTGTCCCACGGCTCATACATGGCGCTTTTCATGGCGCCATCATGGTAGGTGGATAACTTTTCAATCTTGTTCATGCTGAAGAATTCAGTGGCGTGCTCGCGGAGGTCGACGTGCTGGAGGACGTTAATTTCGGTGACGCCGTACATGGTCGTATCTTCCAATGGCGTCCTGAACCAATATTGTGGCCCTGGTACCGCCGGTTTTGGTCGGGGGAAATAACGTCGTTGAAATCGTGAGTATATGGAGGTGGGGTGATAGCGACTGCGAGTTACGCGTCTGGTGAAGTGAAGCTCATTGTCGTTGAGGCAGAACCTCGTTTTTGCAGTATTCATCTGCTGGTGAAAGTTTTTCCAAAACATTCGTCGTCCGTGTCTGTCATGGCTGATTCTAATGCCCCTCATGATGATGGTATGCAATATGAAGTATTGACGGAGCTTTGTTGTGGAAAAATGCCTGCTGCGAATTATGATGCAAAAATGTAGGTGGATTGCCATCGAGACTCGTCGTGGCACTTCGCAGCGTGTGTGTGTGTGTGTGGGTTCAGCACGGCAGTCATCAACGATTGTCACGCTCCGAGCCACTGGAATACCTACGATCATACTACCACCGTGACCGCCAAATACTTCATTCGATCAGCAGGGCACAAAGGACCTAGCCAGTCGCAAACTGGAAGCTGTATGCTGCGAAATGAATAGAGTGTCATTGTTGTTTTCTGTTGTTTTCAGTTGTCACGACCGAGGCAAGAAAATCACTACAAGGCCTACTTTTGCAGAAAAGCGAGTATCGCACATGAGAGATGGATGAATAGTTGGACGATGGTCCAACAATGATGAGAGTGTATAGTTGTCACGAATTAGGAATGGTGACGGCAGGTTGATGGTTGACCATTGAGGCCTTGTTTCCAAATTCGATACCGTACTGTGGGTGCAGTATTTCGTACTGGTATATCTTGTGACCTTCTGAAGTCTTGAGTGCCCATTTCGCGCTCACTCATTTCAGGAACTAACATTCTTGTTTCCCAAAAAAAACTGGTTTATGTTCGTTACCCCAACTACCAGCCTGGCTCACTTTTTGCTTTGTGCCTGGCACATGGCATTTATAGCCTCTGGTGAAAAGTCAACTCGCAAACTCATGGTCCGTCGTAACTCGTCAGTCGTCAGCACTGATGTCGACTGATAAATACTCCAGTCGGATGGTCGCTCAAGTTGGAGAACGGTGACAACTTGGGACAGCCTTTCCCACTGGTGATGAACAGATGTTGGTGCAATGATGCTGTTGTTGCTGACGGGGTGCGGCGCCGCGTCCTCGCTCAGAAGGTCCATCATGTACGTTTGCAACAAACGGACCTGCTTTGAGAGCAGCATGGAACCCCAGTCGGTGAATCGCATATTCGACTGCCAAATGCATTCGACAATCAAGTCAGCTATTTGCTTGGAAAGCTCTTGGCAGATTGCGAGCCCCACTGCAATATCGCACTTGTCGATGCTTGATACCAAGATTGACTCATTCAGCGGACGTAAGAGGGAAGCTTCCAGCCGATCATCTGACTCGGCGCTTGCAAAGGCACCGGCATCCAATTGGTAGACTTCACGTTCGAAAGTGTCTCTCAAGGCGTGCAGACATTTACCTTTGAGAGATGCTCCTCCTCCTCCAAGCGAACCACACCACTCGACAATAGTCAAAACAAGTTCTTGCTGCAACATTGCCTTGTAGGCCTGCGAAAATCGCACCAATTCGTCGCGAGCCAGTCCTATCATGCGGTCCTCTTGCTCTTCCAACCAGGAGTCCAATGACTCGACCAGTGATTGACATGCCGTTGACGCAGCGTAAATGCCATTCATAGCACACAGTTGGGTGTCCAGACGAATCTGCAGGCCCTCTGCGCCCATCACGAGAGACCCCAGAAACCCACCCGATAAAGAGCCCGATGGTGGCGCTTTGGTCGTTTTTAAATCTTGATCGAGTGCATCCAGTAGTGCCGAAGCAAAATCGCCACTCTTTGGTGTTGACGCTATCGACGGTTTGCCCTTCGTTTTGGGCGTCTCGAGAATGGTGGAATAGCACCCCCTCCGGTCCAACAGCGCTTGGTAGACACCACCTCCGTCAGTCGACCATACATCATGAGACAGAGAATGCGCCACTGTACCCATGGCTTGCGAGTTCCGTGTCGACATGGCTCGATCAAGAGCTCGGGTGCTTAGATATTGTGCATCCTCCACCACTGACGGTACTTGAATGTTTGAACCAATGACAATGTCAACCGGAGCGGCCAATTCCAACGCCGATTGGAGCTGCTGCACTCCTAAAAATCGTTCGAGCGCTGCGTACTTCCATGTCCATTCCGGTAATATTTCTTGTTGAATAGTACTATTCGATGTGGCTTGGGATGAATCGGCAATTAAGGCAGTATAACGCGCCATGACTTGACAACAGAACGCCATTTCTTCGACGAGGACATCGAGTTCGGGCAAGTCTACCTTACATGCCATTTGGTGTTGCAGTTGCTGCTGTTGCATCCATTGATCAACATTCTTATCTTGCAGAAACCAGTCACAAACACTCTTGACGAGAATTGATGTTTGCTCATGAAGTATCTGAATCGACGTTGTGCATAAGCGGGAAGTCGCTGATTCTGGTGGTAACGCCTCGTTCCACTGTTGCAACGGATGAATCAAGGCACTGGCGTGTCCCAGCACGAATGTCAGTGCATGCGAGTGCGGCTGTGTAATGGCTTCATCATCATCATCGTGTTCCTCCGTGAGAGCCTGTCGTTGTTGTAAATCGCTTTTTCGCCAACTCGCCAAATGTGCAATTGCCGGTTTCGCACGTTGTCGGAGTACTTGTCTTTGATAATTGGAATACAAAGTAATAAGTTCGGATACATTTTGTTCGGAAAGCCCTTCGTCGCGATCCGCTCCCATCAACGTTGTGGTGCAAATCAGTAAATTCAATTCCGCAATTCGTGCCACTGCCGCTTGTCCTGGAACGTTATCATCGAAAACTGTCTTGTCAGTAGCAGATGACTCAACCGTTCGGTCCAAAACAAGCCGCGCCACGTTTTGCACTTTGTAATGGCAATTATAATACATGTCTCGTTTCACTTCATCGTCGAGATGGTCGAGGTGCTGGCGACGTAAGTAGTCTAATCGACCCATCATGGCGTCCAGTTGCAGAATATGATCTTGAGGAGATGCTGAAAGATTCCGCTTTACCTCCTCCATCATGATCATCAAGTGTGCGACGCAATCTTCAAAGGATTCTGTCATCCTTTATGATCTTGGAAAAACCGAAATGAGAGAAGGTTGTCGTGTCGATGAAGTTAGGAAGGTCAGCACATCATTGTCGGTTCACAGTGTCCTCCGAGCAGTAGAATGAAGAACTGATAAAGTTGACAATGACGCGGTAGAGTATGTGCTCTGGATTCCTCAAGCACTCCAGCTCTATTTCATATAAATGACTAGTGGGTGCCTCACATTTGATCGGAGTGTCTACTACTGGGACATCCGGAATTCCGGGTTAACCCAAACATTTCGAAGTTTTTGGGGATACGAGTAATTCTTGTCGGGAGCATGGCGGAAACCGTACAAGGGTACTGTACGATGCCAGGCAGAGCTCCTGTGTCATACTCATTGATTTTCCCCGCCTATCATAGGCACAGACACCTAAAGAAAAAATTTTGTCGTTAACGCATATTAATAACGATCATATAACGTCATCAGAAGATGGAAGGCGACAATAATACTTCTGCGCCGGCCGGCCACAAACTCAAGTTTGCATGTATGGACATCGCTCCGAACACGATTTCCATTGAACCGATTTCGATGAACCAGATTTTCGATGAACCGATTTTGATGAACCGGATTTTCGATGAACCGATTATGATGAACCGGATTTTTGATGAACACGGTTTGATGAACCGGATTCTCTTGAATACAGTTAATGAACCGGGACTCCTTATGACCAAAGAATAGAAGCGGGATTCTTAATTAACCAAAAATAACCGTATTCTAAATGACCGAAAGAATGAATCGGGATTCTTAATGAACCAAAAAATGAACCGGGATTTTAATGAACCGGAAAATGAACCGGGATTCTCAATGAACCGAAAACATGAACCGGGATTTATATTGAACTTTTCGCCGTTGCGCGCCGGCCGACCGATGAATCAAGAGTTACGCGCCTGCCAAGCTCTTCGCGCGCCGGCCTACATTGTAATAATTTGATATTTCGATAACCGTTTTCCATAGAATGATTTAAAATACCTTTCGTGTTTGAATATGTCTATAACTTTCATTCTTTGTCAGCGTGTCTGTTCTATCTTCCATCCAAATGACACATCATTTTTCGAGCTATTTTGTAGTTTTAATAATTCGGTCATTTGATTGCATTGCTCCATAATTCTGTCCTCCACGTCCTCAACGACACGATTTTCCGGATGTCCCAGGAAACTGGACGTACAGTACCCCCAACCTGGTCGTACTCCGTATCACTACTTTTTCCCCTACAGTATGCAGTACCATGGTACCCACGTAGGAAACTTCATGAAGTACAGTACCAGGTACCTGGTACTTATCATGCCCCAGTATTGCAGTTCATCGCACGGTATATTTTACAGTAGCATTTGTCAAGCAACCTGTTCACAGCAAATTCAATGAGTATTCCATCCAGTAACTTTGAATTCGTACAGTATTGTAGTTCAGTAACGTAACACACTGTCGTTTCAACATAAATTACCGTCCGTTTATGTACTGTAGACCTGTAGTACATGTAATCCACGTAACAGTGCAACATTTGATCCAGTACCCCAGAGTGGTCATACTCCGTAACAGACGCACACACGCACACACGCACACACGCACACAATTAATTTATAATATAGTAGGATTTATAATATAGTAGGATATCTGGGGATAAGAACAATGCTCACTTCCAGTGCGTTTTCACGACACGCACCACACACTTGATGGTCGTCTGTTTCGCTGAAACCGTTGTTGCATCTTGTACTGACGTAGAACTACCGTACGTACAGGAACATAAATACCGTAGTAAGCCCTACCGTCGTGATGGAGATGCACTGGTGCAGTACGGTATGCTGTGTGCAAAGTGCAAGGCAGTATTACCGGTACTACCGGTAGAGTACTGATGTACTCATCACTTGAAGAGGAGTGCTATTCATACCATTCCCGTGTTCTCGCATAGATAACAAACAACAACAGAGGTCTTACAATGGGTCGGCGTGCCAAGAAAGCTCCTGTACGTTGTTGTTATCCTCTGACATCCTCTTTCTGCTGGCTTAACCAGAAGATGACCCTTTGCTGCGACACTTGTCGTTTGTTTCTGCTGTAGTTGTGATTGGAAACATGGACTCACTTTTGTTCACTCTCACGTACGTCAACAGGTACAAACCAAAAAGCGCACGACCTTGGCAAAACAGTTCAAATGTCCATTTTGTGCCAACGACAATGTGGTAGAATGCAAAATGGATCTCAAGGTGGGAGTGGGAAAATTGGATTGTCGGTTGTGCGGTGCCAGTTATCAAATGCCCATACATCATTTACACGAACCCATTGATGTCTTTAGTGAATGGTTGGATGATTGCGAAGCAGCAGCTGGTGGTACACGAGCGAAAGGAAATGACGCCGATCCCTCACTCCCACAACAGTACGACGACGATGATGATGATGACGACGACATTCCTGAAGCGTCGGGTCTCAAGAGCAAGGCCGCAGCAACGAAGACAACACCTGCAACGGAGAAATCAGCCGACTACAGTGCCCTGGGGTTGGATGATTCGGATGATGATGATGAGGACGATGACGAAGATTGAGGTGCTTCTCCTTTATGATGTTCCTTATCTGGCTGAAAACTAAACAAAGAGACTGATTATGTGACGTCGGGGACCAGTATAAATATTCGACCTGTGGGGCTCTGAGTAACTGGACACCGCGTAAAACTTGAGTGCTGACGCGACTCATCTCGCGGTTTCTCTTTTCACATTATTGTAGACGCATACGTCTAGTCTATCTGAGAAGTAGGTCTAACGCCGAAGGGAGATGGGATTACACACGTGACGTTGGAGCCGTGGCACCCAAGCGCTTCCGTATCGATACGTTGCTCTGTGCAATGTTGAGTACTGTAGTGGCAGTGTCAAGTACGAGTACTACAGTACCAAGCTTGCAGTACAGCATATGTCGGTCTCAGGTGTACGACGTACACGTGTATGCATACAAATTGTCTTGTTGGTATGAACATATGTCGTACTCGAGTACTTCGTAATAGAGTACTGTCCGTGACTCGGAAAGTCGACTGTCTACTGTAGTACTGCGTATTTGTACTGTCGTTTTCCGTTCACAGTTCACACTCCCAAGCTCCCAAGGCGCAATACCCGATACTAGTACCCGATACACACATCATCAGTGACTACCCTGGTACTAGTACTTGTACTGAACCGGTATCATAAAATGACAGTGTTCGTGTGATCGGTACACGAGTACTGGCCGACGGTAGACTTAAGGTTAGTAGGACCCAGAAGTCTAACGTTGGACTTGACGGGTGAGGAAGCGAACCTGACGGATCGTCCAGCTTTGGGCGATGGTGTTTTGTAGACATACACCATGGCGGTAGATTTGTTGATACAAGGATGTAGAAATGTAGATGCTAACTAGTAAAGGCCTTTACTGTTTTTGGTTTGTGGAAATTATAAGATGAATTGGAATGAAATGAAGGTGAGACTTGCAACATTAGTTGGAGTCTCACAAATGAAGTGTTGTCTTAGTCCCACTTCCTGAGTGGTGTTTGGGAAGTGTTGTCCATAGTAAAAGAGTGTTGTTGAAGTTATCAACAACACTCATGATTTGAATTACATAGGAAGTAAATTCAAATAGTTTTGTGTTGCAGACCGGTAGTACCAGGTTCTGATCCGTAGCATTCTACGGAACGGGTCACGGACAGACTAAGAAAATAATGGACTGTCTATTGTATTACCGTATGGTATTTAACCTTACAGTAAGACGAGAGACAGTGTGACAGAGTGACGGTAGATTCCTAACACCCTCTTGGATCAGATCTCTGGTCCCGGTGATGAAAGCATGTGGTCGGGAGAACACAGAAGATCTTGGTGAGGTGAGGATCGATTTTGCCGGAGTGTTGGGTTTTGGTGAGGATGTCGGCAAGTTGAGAGTCACAGGGAATCCAATGAAGTTGGTGAATGCCGTCTTGCTGGCCTTGACGGACGAAGTGGAAGCGGCGTTCGATGTGTCGCGTCTTGCGAGTGAGTTTTCCATTCTTTGCGATTTGGACGGTGGCTTCATTGTCAATCATGAGGATGGCAGGTATGGAAGGAAGACGTTGGGTTGATTCACGCCATTGTTTGGTGCCAAGATAGAGCATATCGTAGAGAAGCATTCGGATGTGAGCTGTGGCCATTGTGGCAGAACATGCGGCCATGTATTCAGCTTCAGAAGTAGACATTGCAACAGGTGTAGGCATTGTAGAATTGGCTTCAATGAGGGCACCATTGTAGAAGATCATGTATCCAACAGTGGAACGGCCAGTGTCAGGGCAGTCTTGCCAGCTGGCGTCGGAGAAAACGGTGAGATCGGAGTATGGGATACGATGGTGAAGGCAGATGTCATAGATGGATTTGAAGTGCCATCGGGGTAGAATTTGAGAGCGTAGTAGGGCGGCGGCGAAGATAGCCGATGAGCCAAGATAGGGCTCGAAAATCAGGTATGCCAGGAGAGATGCATGCTTTAGCAAGTTTGCAGACAGCAAATAGGATGTCAGCTCTTGTATTGTATGCAAGGTAGAGGAGAGTGCAGACGGCAGAGCGGAAGGGAAGGCGTTGTTGCTTGTGTTCGACGAGGGTGACGTCAGGGGCGGTTACGGGGCGGTTATCCTTGCTGAAGGTGTAGTCGGGAGGAAAGGGGGTATCGCGTTCGGGGAATTCGGAATTCGGGTCATAACGTTGGAGAGTATTCAAAACGTAGCGGTGTTGATCCAGAGTATAGCTTGAGTCGGAGTGTTTGTGGATACGCATTTGGAGGAACCATTGCGCAGGTCCGAGGAATTTGACATCGAAGCGATTGCGGACGGAATCTTCAAATTGTTTTTCGATGGAATCGTTGCTTCCAGCGTAGAGCATATCATCGACGAAAAATAGGAGACGGAGCCATTGATTGTGTTTGTCGATCGGACAAAATAAGACGGTTCGGAAGGAGATTGATAAAGCCTTGGGAGTAGAGCCATTCCGAAAATTCAATGTTCCAATATTTGCCAGAGTAGACGAGACCGTAGATTCCTTTGTTCAGTAACATTGGAGAGCCAAAGAATTTAGCGTATTCAGGGAAGTGATAGGCGTATTCCAATGGCAGTTTCACAAAGTGGCGGCCAATAACTTTGGCTTGGAGGTAGGCACCAATGAAGTCAGCACTCTTGACACTTCTTCTGGATGCACAGATGGTTGCAATGAAGAGTTTGACCCCTCTTGCAGATGCACAGGGTGACCAGGTGTCTTCATACATGAGTGGTTCAACAGGTATAGGTTTTGGAGTGCCAGGTGAATTGGTAGATTCAGCAATTTCTTGACGTTGTTCAAGGAGTCGTTGTTGGTTGATGGCTTTGACTCTTTTCAGGAGACGTTTCTCCAGGTCGCCACGGGCGACAAGGCGAGCTTTTAGTTTGTCAAGTTTTCCAGTTGCAGTTTGTTTTGCTTTGAGCACAAGTTTTACTGGGATAATGAGTTCATCTTTGTGTGGAGTTTGTCCAAGGATGAAGGTATCATGGTCAATGAGGTTCTTGATTTCCATTTTGATTGCATGTAGCCAAGCATTGCGGACATTATCATCAAGTTTGAGGACAGCTTTGAGAGACTGAGGTTCTGGAAGATATTTGTCCACAGGTTCCTGGGGGGTTGGCTTGTGGATTGTTGCTGGGAGAGTTGTCAATTGTCATCATGGCAGAGTGAATGGGATCAATAGTTGGTAGATCTTCATTGCATTCTTGGAAGTAGATGGTCATCATCTTGTGGAGTTGGGAATGATGTTGTTGATGGGTGACAAAGTTGATTTGATGTGGTGTGGGTGGTGTTGGACCATGTGGAGGAGTTGTATGTTTGATTGCAGCAAGTGTAGAAGGTGGTGGATCATCTTCATGGGCATTGTCATCAGTTTCAGGGATGGCAGGGAGGGAAGAATGATGGTTGGAGGTATCAATGAAGGTTGATGGTGGGTTACCAAGGTTGGCTGCAGAGCCAGTTTGATGGTAGGTAGATGGTTCAGAGTTCTCTCTGGAGTGTCACGAAGTCCATGCGGATTGAAGTGGGAGCGGATGGGTACGGCTCCAGCAAAAGGTTTGGAATCGAAACAGAGAGCGGAGTTGAAGTCTTCATCGAAGTAGGCATCGCGGGTTATGATGAGGCTTTGGGGTTGGTCTGGCGAGTAGATTAACCAGCCTGCAGAGTTGTCGGGAAATCCAAGGAAAATACCGCGGGATGCACGTTGGAGTTGTTGCTTGTAGGTTATAAGTTTGTTGCGGAAGGTTGGTTCGTAGCGTTTGAAGAATGTTGGACATCCGAAGACGCGGAAGTTGGCGAGGGAAGGCTTGCGTTGAAAACTGTATTGATAGGGAGTTGTTGGGTTGCCATCTTGGTCAATAACATTCTTGGCTGGGCAGACATTGAGGATTTGAACAGCATAGGCATGGGCATGATGGAAGAATGCACCTCCTAGTCTTGCATTGTTCAGAAGGATGTTGGCAGTGTTGTGGACTTCACGCCATTTGGCTTCGCAAATACCGTTCATTTCTTGATGTTCAGGTGCTGCAGCTTCAACTTTGATACCAAGTGAAGTGCATTCAGAAATGAATTTGGTTGAAGTGAAAGCAGATCCAGCATCAGTGCGGATAAAACGGACAGATTGGGTGCGGCCAAGGAGTTCTGTGTCAGTTAGCCATTGCTTCAGAGCAGTAATAATGGAAGCTGTGCTTTCAGTTGGGAGACCAATCCAACCTGTTAGTTTGCCAGGTGTTGTGACAATGAACAAGTAGGCTGAAAAGTTGGTATTGGTTGTGAGACCATAGCGGAAAGGGTTGCGCATTAGGTCAAGATGAAGGCGGTGGAAAGGTTCAGTGCCTTGGCGTTGAGGAGTTTTGTTGCGGGCACGTTTTTGGCTGATTGAAATGCGTAGAGGCCAGGAGTTGTGATCAACAGTAGGTGTCAAGACATGGTCATTCCATGTTTGGTGAAGGGATCCGACCATAAGGTTGCGGAAATTTCGGAAAGCAAGTCGTCGATAGATGAGTTCCAAAGGTAGGGCGGTGACTGAACGGCGTTGATCGGTGTCAACAGGGGGTGTAGTGTCATCAAAATGTTGTTCATCAGGATCAGAGTCAGGGTCAGAAGGTAGGTTAGAGTTGGAGATGGTTGAGAAGGCTTGTTGTGATGAAGGTAGTTCTCTGGTCAGTATTGGCCAAGTGTATGTGGAACCATTTGGGAGTTGGATTGTTGTGGCTCTGTTCTTGATCAGGACACTGAAGTTTTGGGTGCATGATAGAGCAGTTAAGGAGAGGAGTCTGTGGCTGAGACCTTCAACATAGTAGACATCAGTGAGTCCTAGGATGGACTTGAGGCCATCATCAGTGGTGAAGTGGCATGCAGTTGTGCCTTTGTGAGTGGACATCTTGGTGCTGCCATCAGCTAAGGAGATTGGAACACTGCAGGGTTCGACATCGTGGAGGTCGCTGAAGAGTGGAGTATAATGGCTGGTAGCACCACTGTCAGGTAGCCAGTTTTCAAGATGTGGGGGACCAAATCTTTGGTATGGTGATTGGGGATCATCTGGAAAGTAAGCTGTGGCTCCAGAGTTGGGAGGAGAATAATTGGCAGATGGTAGATAATCTCTGTCAAGGAGAGGTTGGTTGATGGTCATCTGAGGTAGGTCAGGATTGGGCCAAGGGATGTTGGATGGGTGACCATCAGTGTTGTCAAAAGATGAGGCTGAAAAGGCTTGGTGGTGGTATCTTGATTGGTCTGGTGAGTTTTGGCCAGAGTCAGTGATGAAGTAGGCGCGTTGTTGGTTGCGGGAGCAGCGTTTTCATTGTTGGATGGTCTTTGAGGGTTGGTGGAGCGATTGTTTTGGTTTGATCTGGGGTTTGTGCAGTTGCGCGCATAGTGGCCGAGGCGTCCGCAGTTATTGCAGACGATTGTAGCGGCATTGGAAGGGTTGCGCGAATGGTTGTTGTTGGATCCGTTAGGAGATGGACGTTGATTAGACTGGACGTCGGTCGGAAAGGTGGTCGATTGTTTCGTTGAGGCTGGTTGGATGGCCGCGGGAGGGTGGTGGTGGACGACGTTGATTCGAGTTGTTGAATGGTGGTCGCGAAGGATTTGTAGGAGGTCGGAACGGGCGCGAATGGTTTTGCGGTAGTCGCGGTGGTTGGTTTCGGTTTTGATTGTTGCTGCTGGGATTGGAATAAGGTCGAAGGATGGAGCTGAAAGCTTGTTGTTGTCTTTGTGTGAAAACACGTTGGGTAGTTTGGTTGTGGCGCGGTTGAGAATGGTGGGAGTGGTGACCACGGGCAGCGTTGGCGTGTTGGTTGTAGTTGCGGTGGTTTTGGGATGGGAGTGTGAGGCCACGGGATTCGTCAATGTTCAGGAGATGGCTTTCGAGTTCGGCGAATGGTGGCAGAGTCGTCATTCAGTTCTGCTCGACGTATGTCGGCGTCGAAGCGTTGATAGGATGCGGCGTAGAAGGAGTGATTGCTTCCACCACGAACGGTGCGTTTGATGAGTTCGGCGTCAGTGTTGGGTATTCCAGCATGATAGCAGTCGCGCGTGAGAAGGCGAATGCGGTTGAGGTAGGAGGTTGCGACTTCATGATGTGGTTGTTTGATTGAGCAGAAAGCTTCGCGAGTTCGTTCGACATGATCAGGAGTTAGCGGAGCGCAGTGGCGTCGTAGAGTGAGAATTGCAGTCCGAGCGTCCGGTGGGCCATCAATGATGTGTTTCTGGCAAGGGTCGCAAACGTTTGTGAAGATCAAATTGTAGATAGCAGTGCCAACAAAAGGGTGTGAATAGGACACTTGTTTTGGCCAAAGATCAAAGACTTGGCGCGTCCACGGGGAAATGTTGCAAACAATTCGAAGGTTGTCAATGAAGGTGTTAAAATGTCGGCGGCGTGCTTGAAGGTCGGTTGGGTAGGACAATTTGCGAAGGTTAGCATTTTTGGCGTACTTCAAAAGTGTTTTCGTGAGGTCTTCGATTGGCGGATAAGTAAAATCGGTTCGCGTTGATGATGTGAGCGCATCAGGGGATGTGTGTTGAATGTGCTTGGGTTCTTGTTCTGAATCATGGTCTGTGTCCTCATCAAAGAAGGTTTCAACAGTGGGAGGGTATGTGAAGGTTGCGTGGGTCGCCTGGCGCGGAGTTGGGCGTGTTGCAACGGATTTTGGTGCATTTTGGGGGTTTTGGTCGTCGTTTCCAAAATTAGGTGATTTTGCGTAGGTTTGGCAGATTTCGTGCTGGGAGGTTGAATAATTTCGTTGTGTTGATTATGGGGTTGCGAAAGATTTTGCGACGGATTTGGTGGTTGGGGTTCAAATTTTGGGGTGAGAACTTTTTGGTAGGTATAATTTTGGGTGTCGTCGAAAAAGTTGTCGAAATCGGAGGTTGTGGGTTCGATTCGGTGGCGTCCGGATTGTGAGGTAATTTTACGTTTTTCGGCGTGAGAATGCCTGAAAATGCATCGGAGAAGCGTTTTAGAGGCCCAGTTGTTGATTTCGCAGTTGGAGGTGAGTTGGAGGGTGTTTCGGCGTGTGAACTGCTTGTTTCGGGCGAGTTTGGTGGTAAAATGCGAGATTTGGTTGAGTTCCGGGCAGTTGTTGAGTTGTTTGTGCGTGTTCGTCGTATGTAGTTTCTGCGTCGGAAATTAGCTGTTGGGAGTGAATTTCCGGGCTGTCGGTGGTGTTTTGCGTTGGATTTTCGCCGGTAGTGTCGTTTTGCGCAGGAATTTCGTCGCCGTGTTCGTCGTGTGTAAAATTGCAGTTTGGGGTTCGTTTGGTGCAAAATTTGCGTTTGCGGGTCGATTTGTGCAGGAATTTCGTCCTGGGGTCCGGGGTTCGAGTCGGATCCGATAATAAAGATGAACGGCGAGTTGAAACGGCAAGACATGCAAAATGTGTTCCAGAAAATGTACTATTATCCTGTTGAAAGGTAATTATATTGTTACTTGCAACTGATTCTATCTGATTGGGACAGCTTAGACTGTCACAGATAGAAAGAGGTAAGTAACCAGCATAACAACCAGGATAATGTAAACATTGTGAACTAGACTCACCATAGTTTGGAACAGGTGAATCAGATCCCATGAGATCAATGAATGGGAACTCAGGGTGGTTTTCTTTGCAGTGTGGTAGTAAGAGAGGAAATTGTTGAATAGTTGCAGCTCAGGGTCGCGGAGGGCATCGTTAAGGTGTGGAAGAGCCCATGCTTGATAAATAGTCTGTCCACTGGGGCCTGTGGTATAAACTGGAATCAAGCGGACAGCCAAGGAAAACGGGATGCGTTTGGGGTCGCAGGCAACGTGGTACAAGTCGGCATCGGGGTGGCGACGTAAATCGGCAGTGTGGCGTGGTATCCAATCCGGGTCATTAACTTGATCAGGATGAATTGGTTTGGCAGTCTGGGTCCGAAAGAGGCGTTGAACTGTGGAACGATTGTAGGCTTCACCAGAAATATTGTTGACAATGATGGGATCTCCAGAATGGTCAAGGTTGATGGGAAAGGCACCAGTTGTTGGAGTAGGGATAGCAATTTCAGTTGGGGAGCCAAAGCAGTAGGTGGGAGCTTGGAGTGGGGAGCCCTGGAAAATAACAACATTGGTAGGTGGGTAGTTCTCTCTGATAATGCCAGTTGGGTCTTTGGGATGAAGCAGTTGCACAACTCGGAATAGGATGTATTCGAAATGGGGGAGGAAGTCAATTGAATCGTTGACGGTGTCGGTCGCTATCGGGGTGAGGCGGTTGTAAATCTCCATGTATTGAAGGGGATCGCTGTCGAATCGGTTCATGGCGATGAGCTCCTGAAGGATGAGGGGATTGCAAATCACATGATTGATGGCCAAAGTATCTTCAGTAACATTGTCAAAGGTCAGTTGGACATCAGAAGGTTTGGTGATCATTGGGTAGCAGGTAGCAAAACTGGAAAGGAACATGTCTGCAGGGGGGAGGTTGCCAATGAAAACTTGGTTGTTGTTGAGTTCAGGTTGCTTGGAACGCTTCTTTGACATACGATGGATGATAGCATGTTGAAAAAGGGCGACGTTAATCAATTCGCAGGCGCGGTCAGACGCAATCTCTTTGGCTTCGGTGGATGGCGTCGGGAAAGAATTGATGTAGTCCGTTACATAAGGTTGCACGAGTTCGAATTCCGTTTGGAGATAGGGCAGTTTGTCGCGATAATATTGATCAGAACGGTGGCCAAGGGATGTTCCGGGGAATAGGTCGTCGACTTCGTCAAAGGCATCGTGAACAAAACGGGGCAGGAGGTTGAAGGTTGTTGTATCGGGAAGGAGACTTAGAGCGGCGGCAGTTGATTTGATTTCCTTTGCGATTGCGAAGAGATGGTCCGGGTAAAAATAGTGCTCAGCTAGTCCATGGTCGCGGTTGAAATAGTTGCGGTGATGCGTGATGTATAGTAATCTGAGCGCGTAGATGATGGCGACTGCGCATCGTGTTTCCATCGGACAGTCTGGGGTCGTCGTGGAACGCGTCGTCGATGTCGCTGAATGCTCGGGAGTTCGGCGGGGCAGGAACTGGGAGCGTTGCTGTTCGTTGAGGTGTTGGACGACCATGTTGGTAGCGCGATTGAGGGTGTGCTTCATGCTACGTAGGAGCAGGAGTTTATCGGGTCGTACATTCAGAAGTGGGATGTTGGTGCCGGAGATCAGTTCGTCGATATACATGTGGTTGCGTATGACGTGAAGTAGGATGTGGTGGATGAAGTGCTTGTCGAGGCCACGGATGATGTTGAGTTCGGGTGGGTCGGCGAGTGTGTTGATGCAAAAGGCAGATATAGTTGCACTTGTGCGAACGCAAAGCGGTAGGTCGCGAAGGTGAATCGTGCCGTTGATTGTGTCCATTAGCATTGCCTCGGTGAAAAACAGGTCGCGTGACGGAATGTGATGGAAGTGTTGGAACATCCGAAAAGGGTGGTGATGAATGGCGTCGAGGGGGTTGGCGTATCGTAACGGTGGGGCAGGCGCAGAGGAGGCAGTAGTCTGACAAGTTGTTGTATAGCTGCACTTGGTACCTCATTAGGTTCACCAATATCTCGGTTAGCGTCGCCATTATTGTCAAGATCATCCTCCACAATGTCCATTGGTTCGGGATCAGGGTCGTTTGCAACTTCTGGTAGCGGATCTGGGTCGGCATCAGGATAAAGTTAACAGTTTCCTAGTTGAGTCATTATTACTGCAGGAGTAACAATGATCGGCAAGGAAAACATCGGCATCATCAGCTTGGGAGCTTGGCAAATCTTCCAATTTGATTGGGACAGGGTGCTGAACATCCAAATAGGTCAAAGTCTCAGAGGAAACGGTCGGATTGTGGGCTCTGCAGGCCCATTGTTGTGGGTTGGGGAGGAAACCGCGGTACGAACGACAGTAGCTGCGTTTCCCGTGTCAACGGCAGCACAGTACGAGAGCGATGCGTTAGGACCGTTAACGGACGTTTCACAGAATCGGAAATCTCCAAAACGACGTCAGGAATCGGACTTGACGTGGAAAATTTTGAAACGGAATCGAGGGTTGTTGAGTTGTCGTCGCGAGTTGGTTCGGGATCGGATTCCGGAAAAGAGCAGGGGCTGTACTCGGGGTATAGTTCGTAGAACGTGGGCGAGGTAGCTGTGGGAGTTTTGGGGGAATCCGGGATTTCTGGGTCAATCGGGGAAAAATCAGTACAAAATTGCGGGGTAGCAGAGCCGTTATCACTGTTCTCATCAGACGTCATAGTTTTGAGTCGCGAGTCTGCTGAGTTGTCGGCACCCACCAAAGTGCCGAAATGACTCTTAGAACTTTGAACAGTCGTTTCTCGAGATCTGTCGCTTCGAATTCGCTCAAATTTGGAGTGGTGGCTGAGAAGGTTGTACTGTGGCGCCTGGCAACGCGTGGTGTGGCGTACCAGTGCATGTGCGATCATGGTGAGTGTGTTTTGAAGTGACTTCACATGTTCGTCGGCAGTTGCTCTGATGACTTTGTCAACGTCATCTTGGATCGTTCCCAGGGTATAGGAGGTGTTAATTGGTACCTCATCTTCGGTGAATGCGTTAATTTGTCGAATGTAGCGAGCCAAGTCGATGACGTCCCACTTCAAGTTGCTGTGAAAATTTGGCAAATGATGATCAGAATTTGATCGGCGAGCTGAGGAGGTGCGAGCGAGCTCGGGCGCGAATCGTCTGCGTCGACGTGATGGAGCGAAAGGTAGGGGGAAGAATTGGGAATGTGTCATCGATCGATTCCAAAATGGTTTGGGAAAGGTGTTGCAGCGACGTCGGATCGTCGTATGGATCGATTTGGGGTCGCGACGCGAGGGTGACGACGGGGATAAAATCTGCGAGCGCGATTCCTGCGCTTCGAGGAAACCGTAGGGGCGAAACGAGTTCCTGTGTTGGTGTTTGGGTGGCGGCATCGGAGTGCGCGACGTTGGTTGTGGATTTTGGTGCCATGTTGTTGAAAGTACTTTGGTGCTGATATTGGTAGTTGTAGTACTTGTAGTCCTGTGGTTGTTGCTGTCCTCCTCATTATCATCTGTAGGTCCAATGTCCTTGTAGTTGGCATTGGTAGATGCATAATGCTTTGTAGTGTGATCATCTGGTTCAGTAGTAGTGCCCTTTTTGTTGTCATCCGTAGTGGTTAAAGTAGTTGGAGTAGTTGGAGAAGTGGCTTGCATCTTTGCAGCCATCTTGGTTGGAGTAGTAGCCCTGTGGCTAATGTTGGTGCCCTGAGGAGAAGGAGCTGCAATCTTGTTGTTGCGCTCGTTGAAGTGGAGGTTGCGATCCTCCTGGATGATCTGGTCGAAATTGTCGTCGGAATTGTTGGCATGGTAGGCGGCTTGGGGACCTTTCTTGATGGAGGTGCGCCTCTTCTTCTTGGTTGGTTGATCCTGATCGTCATCAGGGGTAGTGTTGGGAGAAGGAAAACGGTGGACACGTTGATGCTTGGATCCTCTGGGAGATCCGAAAGCTAAGGCTCCATGATAGAGGCCAGGATGGGTGGGCGTGTCGGGAGGGACAGGATTCGCGCCGATGGGGGCGCGGACGTCGACGTTATCGTCGAAGGCATCGCGGTCTTCGGCCTTACGGGCGGACCTAGAGATGCGAGGGGCAAGGGTGGGCGGGATGGCGTTCTTCATGGTGGACTTGGGGAAGCTTCTGTTCTTCAATGGGGAGTTTAAATTCGCTGCTGGCGAGTCCGTGAGGAGAGGGAAATTAATAGCAGTTAAACTCAAATTGTTAACGGCCGTACGAAGGTTCGCCCAATGATCGGACGAGTAATTTCTCTCGACGGTAGAGCCTTGGACCGGTGGTTCGAGGCGAGCAACCATGACAGTGTTCGTGTGATCGGTACACGAGTACTGGCCGACGGTAGACTTAAGGTTAGTAGGACCCAGAAGTCTAACGTTGGACTTGACGGGTGAGGAAGCGAACCTGACGGATCGTCCAGCTTTGGGCGATGGTGTTTTGTAGACATACACCATGGCGGTAGATTTGTTGATACAAGGATGTAGAAATGTAGATGCTAACTAGTAAAGGCCTTTACTGTTTTTGGTTTGTGGAAATTATAAGATGAATTGGAATGAAATGAAGGTGAGACTTGCAACATTAGTTGGAGTCTCACAAATGAAGTGTTGTCTTAGTCCCACTTCCTGAGTGGTGTTTGGGAAGTGTTGTCCATAGTAAAAGAGTGTTGTTGAAGTTATCAACAACACTCATGATTTGAATTACATAGGAAGTAAATTCAAATAGTTTTGTGTTGCAGACCGGTAGTACCAGGTTCTGATCCGTAGCATTCTACGGGAACGGGTCACGGACAGACTAAGAAAATAATGGACTGTCTATTGTATTACCGTATGGTATTTAACCTTACAGTAATACGAGAGACAGTGTGACAGAGTGACGGTAGATTCCTAACATA